>JABTTQ020000810.1:0-174368 GCA_016081115.2 Rehmannia glutinosa | reverse complement strand
ATAATCCGCACTGACGCATTCAGATGAATGGGTCAGCATGTTTTCGCCATTGCATGTCAGCTGAGCGGGCTTTTTTAATGACAGAATAAAGCACAATACAACAATGAATAAGTTTATTCTCAAGTGTGGTTTTTATTTGTCATGATAGGTGGCTTTTGTTTATGTTTAGTAAGTTTGTTTGTTGAAAGATTTAGATGAGACACTCTCGATGTTTTAGATTCTGAGAAGTGTAATAGTCACTCATTATAATATTATTAATATTAATTTAGTATGAATAATAAAGATATATGTGTTTATATATGTAGTATAATAAAAATTTTAATTTATATCTATATTTTCTTAATTAGATGTTACATTTATTATTTCAATAGCAAAAGAAAAAAAAAATGAAAACCAATTCCAATAACTTATTTTCCAAGATCTAGATTCAAATATATTTAGAACTTACATGTTATTAAAAAGTATAATTAATATCATAAATTATACATTAACTAAACCTCCAAACTTAATATATATTATATATTGTAAACCATGTATGTTTCAGGCGGATCGGGGATTTTGAAATAGAGAGTTCCAGAGATTTTAAAAATGCATATAAATATTTTTTAATATTTAAAGTCATAGAACAAAACGCTTTTTAAAATTTTGTAAAAGTTAACTATCTAACATTGAAAAATCAAAACACAATTTTGGTAACATTATTGATATTAAGATTTTTTTGTTTTTGATATTTTTAGTTTTGTAGGTTTTGACTTTTACTATAGTTTATTTATTCAAGTTGTTAATTAAGTAAATTATTTAATTTTTGAAATTTTATTTTGGAAATTTGAATTGTTTTATTTGAATTTTCTAATTCTTTTTGTAAAAATGGGGTACAAATTTATTATTCATTTTTTTACTAAAAAAAATATTGTTGAATTTTTTTAAGTTTGGGGGTACAACTGTACCCCAACCTGAATGTACATCCGCCACTGGTATGTTTATATATAAGTAATATAGAGTTTGTATGTTATGTCGGGCATGTGTGTGATGATGTGTGTGTGTATATATATAAATTATAGGGTGTTTTAACTTATATAATACATATATGTGTGTAATGTGAATATATGGTATGCTTTATCGTATGTATATTGTGTGTATATTAATATATATATATATACACATATAAATATTTTGTGAGTGGATATATATAATTTTAAATAATATTTTATTATTTAGTGTGTGTTTTGATTCAAGAAATAAAAGCCTATAATTTTTATTTTTAAAAGATCAATATGTATATATATATATATATATATATTTTAATATTTTATAATATTTTTCTGTATTTACATAATATATAATAGTTTTTATAGATATTTTAACAAGATCTATAGTATAAGCCATTGTCTACTTATTATTATTTTTAAATTTTAAGATTTTGAATATTTTAAGATAAATTATTCTATTTTTATGATGGGAACGAAGAAAATTTAGAGATCTAGAACATACGACATACCAACTTGAAATTCTCATTATTTGCATCAAGACAACTATTATTTAGAGGTGGGGATATTTCTATTCAAAGTATTGTTTGTTATTATTAAATACCCGTATATGTGTTTTTCGTTTATATGCAATGTGACAGAAAAAATCATGTTAGTCGTGACTGAATAAACCCGATCAAAAGATCAAGCGGCAGCCCGCAAAGGCTATAATCATGAACATTATGTTAACTAGTCAGACCGTAAATAGGTCCGGATCGAGGTTGATCTTCGAGGTTAAGCCCGCCGTACTAAATTTATTAACGTCCAGCTACCGTGAGAAAATTACGAACAAAATTTTAGAGGAAAATTACATGTTGAATATTTTCGATTATGCTTATATGTTGTATTTAGTTTTGATGTCGCGTGTTCCCACTGCAGTTGAAAGTTCACCCCATATTTATTAACATCTTTCGTGTCAAGGAACCCGAGCGAGATTGGAGGCGGTGGATGTGAAAACAATCAATTTTAGTTTATTTAATTTTAAGAAAAAAATTATTATCGCAATGGTTTTGAAATACCTGATAATTAGTATTTTATTTTTGGAAGGATAAATATTTTATATGGGTAAAAGTGCTTCATTTATTTTGATGAAAATTTTAACTATAGGCTTTGTTTTTATAAAATATGTCTCTTATAGCTCTTTTATTGAATCACTTGTATATTTTTGAAAACTCGGGCATTACAAGTCTTGTATATTTTTGAAAATCGGGTTGTTACAAAGCGAGACCAATTTCACTGGTACGTGTTTTTTGTCCAAAACATTGGTTGTGATTTTTGTTCAATGAATCGTTAGATATGTCTAAATTGTAAAATTTTATTTTAGATCTATAGCTAAATTTATGATTTGTAGATCTTGCAACCGTTGCTTACTCGCTTTTGTAATCAATTGTAAGTTTTTTCTAATTAATTAAATTCATTTTGATGCTAAAAAAAATAAATACACTAGTCTTAAAAGTTCACAAACGCCGTACTTTTTAATTTTTATGGATCTAAATTTAAGGTTGTATATTCACTATAAGAAAATTCTAATTTACCTATGTAATTTATCGACATAAATGATTTTGTCACTAAATATTACAACTACCCTACGGAATAAAAAAATATTATTTTTCCCAAATTATACCGACAGATCCCGATAGTTCCATATTTACCGAAATAAATATTGTAGGTATTTACCAAGAATTTTAAATTTTGTAGGAAAATATTTACCTATAATGATTTTACTTACTATTTTACCTAGCTACACTTTATAGTTATACTTACCTAGAGAAAAAACTATAGGTAAACAAATTTGTTTTCTTATAGTGATTCATTATATACATATATGTATGTATACGGAGTCTGAGATATATAAATCACATATACATCTATGTATATTTTGAGTGATTTCTCGTGGATTTCAAATCCAACTGACATCATTTGGTATTTTTTTACACAAGTTTGCCCCTTAAATCCAAATACTTCCATTCAGAGGCGGACGCACGTATAGCCAAAGATCGGCTCAAGCATGCAAATTTTCATAAACTCTATTTTTAGTACTATAACTTTTACAATATTCCAAATTAGCCCACCCAAAATTTAATGCAAAACTCAAGTTCACCCCCAAGTCTAAATTCAATTTAAAAATCAAGAATGGAGAATGTAAAAACTTTTTTGTCATCATGAGATTGATGCTATATTTAATATATTTGTGATTTTTGACTATTTTTGTGATCCTTATTTATCATTTTATACAATTATCATGTCATTACTTTTTTTTAATAAATTGAGAGTATCAAGTTAGAGGAAGAGGATAAATTTCAAAAAATCGAAAGATACCGGTTCGAACCTCTGTTAATACTCCTTATAAAAGATGAACGATACCACTTGAGTACAAGTTCGTGGTACTTTTAAAACGTACTTAACTATTTGTATTGGCAATTTATTAGAATATGTATCTAAGTATTAAATATATTAAGGAAATCATACTTTTATTAGTTAATGGCCTAATAATACCCTAACTAAATAAATTTAATAAAATTTTGCTTATTGGTCTATCGTGGTCGCATATGTTTTTCTCGTGGTTTTTAGTGTGTCGTGTGTTTGAGTTTAAATTTTAGGTCCAATAAGATTATCAGTGTTGTGTTCGTGCTTGAGCTTATCATGTCGAAGTTGTTATTTATCGGGCCGACACGAATATTTGTCAACCCTAAGTGCCATCATCAAGTATGAAATTAAAAATTATCTTTTTTAGTTTTTTTTTATATTTAGTTATTGACTTCTTGTTATTTCGCCTCGACTCCGACCCGACCCAGCCCATCCTTAGATAATATTTTTGGTGAAATTTCTACTTCCCAAATTCACTACTACCATTCCTGGATCCGCCCCCGCTTCCATCATGCTACCCACGAAAATTGTTCTTGAAAATAGTTCTTAGATAGGAATTATTAATATCACATTATTTCTTAGATTAAGAGAATTAAAGCTTTATATATATATATATCACTACAAGAAAACAAGAAATTCCAACAGAAAAATCTGTTGAATTTCGCAATTACTTGGAATTATCGATTCCAACGGAAATTCCAATATAAAATGCATCATTGGTAAAAATGGACGCTGGAATGGCGAAATTCCAATGGAAAAATATTCCAACGGAATTTCCAACGTTATTTATCCATCGGAATATATAAATCATTGAAAGAACGGAGTTGAGATCTTCCTATTCCACTTTCCTATTCCACTCTCTATTCCATATGTTGATGAAAGACACGGCACAAGCCAGACATCACATGACATCATCTTGCACACGTGTATTTCATCCAATGCAATGGAATAGAGTGGAATAGAAAAGTGGAATAGAGATCCCATCCCGAAAGAACTCCAACATTTTTTCCAACATTAATTCTAACAGAGTTATACAATTGAATATATTTAATAGTTGGAAAAATTCCAACGGTTATTCTAACAGAACTATACTATTGAATTTAGTCCAATGGTATATATCCGTTGGAATATTCAATTAATTTATCTCATTATCTAATATCTTTAACTTCCCAAAGGTCACCCATCATCAATTTGTCCAAGTCAAGACATTTAACAAATGTAGTTTCAATATGATCACTCTGTAGAAGATAAGATATATTTTATTGATATGGATTATACTATCAAAGAATTTAACCTCTATTGAAATTTTCCAATGGTATTTGAATTTCGACAAAAATCTTGATAGACCGTCTTACTTGATCCTATTCCGTAATTTTGATCCTCCACCAACTCGCCCGCCTACCTCCGGTTATTAAAAAAAAAAAAAAAAAAAAAAAGGAAAAATGCATCTAAGACTTAACACGCCTGGCTCAACAGACCAAATTAGTCGCACGCGCCGCCCGCCCAAGAGACTCCACCAATTTCGCACGCTTAATCAAAATGTTAACAAATATGCACCAACTCGAATTGAACACTCTGTCTATACCAAGGCAAGATGTTATTCTACCGCTAGACCACTAGTGCTTGTTGTGCATATTTAGTATAACCATGAATATAAAGCTTTCATTATCATCCCTTCATTTAAAAAATTTAAATTCTCCGAATACCAAGTGATACTTTATCCGAAAATAGTGATACTTTTGAGTAATAAATATGATACTTTTAAGGTGAACATTGATACTTTAATTTTTACATATTCAAAAAATAAGATTTTTGACGTATTCATTCTATTCTCATAGCTAATGTTTTTTTTTACATTGAAAAACCGATACTTGTGCCGAAATAATGATACATTTGATATTAAATATGATACTTTTATGATGGACAATGACATTTTAAAATATTAAATTCTCTTAAAAAAAGGTAATACTTTATTCGAAAAATAGTGATACTTTTGAGTAAGAAATATGATACTTTTAAGATGAACATCGACACTTTAATTCCTATATATTAAAAAACCAAAATTTTTTTATGTACTCATTCTAGTCTCATAACTAATGCTTTTTACAAAGAAAAACTAATATTTGTGTTGGAAATAGTGATATTTTTGATGTTAAATATGATACATTTGTCATTCTTCAATGTAATGAATTTTCAATATGCGATCGCATTAAAAACATGATACATTATCTCAAAAAATGGATATTTTTTACTCATAAAAGTGGCAATTTTAACTCTTTAACATTTATTTTTCTTTTTCATCAGATCAATTCATACTTCGTGACTTATTTACAAAAAACACGATATTTTATCTCAAAAATGGATATTTTTACTCATAAAAGTGTTACTTTAGCTCGCCTTATTTATTTTTCCTTCGTGATTTAAAGTATCATGTTTTTTAATATAGTCACAAATTATAAATGAATGAAAGAAGAAAAATAAAAATAAATATGATATAGTTAAAGTAACACTTTTATAAGTAAAAATATCCGTTTGTTGAGATAAAGTATTAGATTTCTTAATACAAATATAAACTAGAACAAAAAAAAAGAGGAAAAATAAAAAATAGATATGATGTAGTTAAAAGTAAAACTTTTATAAGTATCCATTTATTGAGATAATTTATCATGTTTTTTTAATTGACTTAGTTCGATTTTAGCCTTTACATTTATAGGCGTTTTAATTTTTTTAATTACCAGCGATTTATGAATGAGTTTATATCAATTGTTATACTAAAATTACATAATAAGCAGTAGTGATAGAACACCGCTTAGCCTATCAAGGTCGCAGTTCGATTCCCCCGGGGAGCGCTTTTTTTTTAAATAAGAGGTGTTGTAGGCGCGGGCTGGTCAGAGTGGCCGGTGGGCTTGGCCGGTCAAGTATAAGATGGATCCTCTTTTAATAGATCCGTAAGACGGTCCTACAGAGACCCTACTTGAATTTCCAATGGAATTTTCCAACAACATATTGTACCATTGGAATTTCCGTTGAGTGAATTTTAAAAACTCCAACAGAAATTACAATGATTAATTCCAATATTTGGTTTACTGCTGGAATTTTCCAATGGTATGTTTTAGCGATGGAATTTTTAAAATTCAAATAGTATTTCCAATGATTTATTATTATCAAGTTGGAATCACTCTGGAATTTTCCAACAGCTTAGTTATGGTGTTGGAATTTCCGTTGGAATTTTAAATTCTAACATGAACTCCAACATTTTATACCTACGGTTTTGTTTATCGTTGAATTTTCCAACAAGATAATATAGCATTGAATTTTCGTTGAATTATAAAAATTCCAATAATTTTCTATTTCGTTGGAATTATTTTGTTGGAATTTGATTATTTTCTTATAGTATATATATATATATATATATATCAAGTTTACAAAATGTACACTAATCTTTTAGATGCCTTGAAAATAAAATATGAGTAATATACTTGGGCCATAGGACAGAGGGACTATGTGACTAAACATCCTTCACTTTTCTTTTTTTTACTCCTATAATATCATAGGTGAAAAATCAGTTGGCATTTATTGAAAATCCAAAGAGAACGAACCTAGGCTAACAGCTTGGCATAAGAGCTAACAGCTTGGCAATAATCCACCTTGTTTGACTAATAAATACAATCATTAATGCCAAATTGAGATTTTACTTCATCTAATGATCCAAATCAGGGCATTGTAAATGGGCTGGATTTGAGACCTACTTCTATAAATAAGTGTAATTGTCTACCTGGCCCAATAACCATCAAGGCCCATAAAAAAATTCACCAGACTCAGCTGAATTACATTTTCTCTTGGAACTTGCCTTCTAGTTTTTAATAAATTGTTGTACAATGCAAAATTGATTTTTTTTTAGGATGGAATAGGAATTGCATTAAACTGAGGCCAGGACTTTGAAAAACAGAGTCATTAATATGGGGAGGGGGATTCTGTAATACGGCTCTAAGCTACTAAAAGAAAGAGCAAAACGAGCTAGATTATGCGCTACAACGCTTTGCTTCCCTAGGAATATAGTAGAAGGAAATGTTGGAGAAATCTCTGCTCAAGATTAGGATGTCCTGGATAATGCATCCAAGGTAGGACAAGTTAGGCGATCTCTTGTTCAACTGCTAGCCTCGAGTAATGCAAAGGCTTTTCACCTAAAAATGTGAAAGATTCATTTGACGACCATTTTCACCGCTTCCCTACACGCCAATGCTTCCGCAATGTCTACCGGCACTCTTTGTTGGAATATATTTGCTATAACCTTCGCACAATGTCGTTGTCATCTCCGAAAACCGCACCTATACCTATTCCATCCGTTGAACCAATCGAAGACGGTGTTTACCTATACATATCCAAGCAGAGGTCAGGTGACCATTTGGGATTGGGATGGATCAAGTCAGGTCCGATAGAAACCCTTTGTTGCTGAATGTTTTGGTAGGAGTGGAGGGTTTTAACAGCTAGAGAGAAACATTCCTGGTCCCTTGAAATGTGAAGACGTTTCTAGCATACCATAGGGCCCAAAGTAGCACTGCAAATAATTCTCCTACTGCAGCTTCTTCGCACTTCATCATCTCTTCCATCATGTCTGTTATAGAGGCCCGGGAAATGCTAGCTAAATGATCTAGCCGCAACGGAGATGCACACCAGAAAAATCTACTCCACGGGCAATCCCGCAAGGCATGCTCAATCGTTTCCTCAACCAGACCACATCTCACACAAATTGGAGAAATATCACGCGACCTTTTATGGAGAGCTGCCCTAACAGGAATGATATCGTGCACTATCCTCCATAGAAAAAACTTCACTTTAGAGGAAATGTTAAGGCCGCGATTGGATGTCAATGAGAATCCATTTTTGTTCCGCTGGAGAATTTTTTTTGACCAAACATGCGATTGTTTATAAAAATTTTCAGAAAATATACTATTCTCTCACTTTCACTTTTTCTCTTATCAATCACATCTACACATTTTTCCACAAAAAACTAATCATTATTACACATTCTCCCACAAATTTCACTATTCACCTACTCACACATTTCTAACTACCAATCACATTCAATCATTATTTTACTATTTTTAAATCAAATCAACTCTCATCATTACTTTTTCATCTCACATCCAATCACACTCTCAAAATTCAACTTTTTTTTTTCTAAATTATTTTCACCACTATTCTCTAGCAAAATGAAAGTATATCCAATCGCGCCCTAACCTTCCATATCCATTTCCAAATTTTCAAAGGGTCCTTGAGTGTGATGAACAATTCAACCGTCCGACCGAAAAGGAGATATCAACTCGAACCTTGTCTTGAACGAATATAGACCATTCAAGAGGGATTCCAAGCTATCATGTCCTCACTCCAAAAATTCCAAACCGGGATTCTCAATTTTTCCTATTTCGTTGTTATTAAAATATCCTGCACCACGCCAATCTTCCACTTGCTTTTCCTCTCGCTCCAATAGATCGCATACTCAAGATCCTCGTGCCAATTGAATCCCATTGTTGAACCTTAAAATCGCCATTTTCTGGTATATAGGATCTTGCCAGACACGAATGCTAGCTCGCTCCCTATGCCCATCGAATCCCTTTTGAATATTTCGCCCCGCTAGCAAGATGCTTCGCCGTATATAATCAAGGGTTATAGCATTGTGTAGCGCTTAAGAAATTTCCATTGGGGAAATAACATGCTTTGAGGGTACGAGCTAGAAGGAGCTATCATCCTTAATAAGGCGCCATCCCCTCTTGCAAGCATAACTTTGTTGAAAGTCGAGAGTTCTCTAAAATCCAGCCTCCATTTCCTTTTCGATAGACAGAGAGATCGCCAAGATTTCTAATAGATCTAATGATCATCATTTCATTGTCCCTACCGTAAATTTGCAATTAGGAGTTAATCTTATTACAAATGTCCTGGGTAGCAAGAAACAACTCATGACGTGCGTTGATCGCTTTTGCGCTACATTTTTACTAGATCATATTTCCCGCCATCGAAAGTGTTTTTCGCTTCCAATCCTTAAGTTTCTTATCGATTCGGTCCAAGAGGCCATTCAACACATGGATGTATGGGACCCACAGTGCCAACGCGATCGAGCTAATAATGTCAAAGAACCGACCGATGACATCATGAATCGGGCTCTTGTTTCCGAGCCCACCCTTGGCGGGAAATTTGAAGGATAACCATCCAAGTTAAGAAAGAAATGCATCATTAGCATGAGTAAGTTGGCACTTGTCAACACAACAACCAAATGAGTCGACAAGTGGCAAACACTTAGCCCCGCATGCGTGCTCGGCCAAGGACAAGTGTCCCTTTTTCATTATTTAAATGTTAAGTGTAATATTGGTTATTAAAAAGCCCACTAATGAGATGGGTATAAATAGAGCCTCATTTATGAGAAAAGGACAAGAGAGAAAAATATTAGAGAAAACGCTTGTAAAACTTCTCATTATACGCAAAACCGACTTAAACTTCCCCCGCTTTAATTATAAATAAAAAGGCCGAATTAGCCCTAAACTAAGGCTTATTTCCATTTCCACGATTACATCTTTACATATTTTTGCTTGTTGACCAAAACGCACGCCAACAACTTAGCGCTGTAAGAAAGGGCCCGTTTAGGTCCAGTCCGAATTCCAAGCTAAGTCACGTGAGGTCAGGTAAAACTCGTGTTCAATTCCCTCGAAGTAGACAAAATGAGTCAGCAAACTCGAAATGTTCATGCCACTGAAGATCCACCTTTGAACAATCAAACCGCCAAACTACCAACTACGGCGAACGCGTGCCCCGACCGGCGGGAGCACGACTTTATTTCCTTTTGCCCACCGATAGCTAACCCCACTTTTATCCAACAAATGAACCAGCTTATCTCCCAAACGCTTGCTACCACTAATTCACACATACAGCCTCCACCTCCTATAAATACTCACCCGCTCAACCCCCCATTAAATAACCCCTAAATATTAATGTTAACCTCACGTGTCCAGGCCTCCTCATGATGAAGGCGGGAAGCCGATTCAGCAATGGCGAGCGCGCGCGCCGTGATAGAAGACGCATCGCACGAAGACAACGGCAATGCAAGAGCTGCGTGGCGAGTTTAATCGAGCCCACACGTCATCGTCGCACCCGCTCTATATTCGCGGGACGACTAGGGGTCGATCCTCTTCACCCCACCCGATCAATAAGCTCCAGGCTCCTAGGTTCTGCATTTAGAGGAACCGGGAGGGCCAATCAAACCTGTGGACCTACCCCGACCCACCGGAGGAAAGAGAGGCGAAGATTTTCGTCTTCGCCGCCGATTGAACGAGTTGGGAGATGCTCCCAAGAAGCCCAAAGATCAAAAGTCGATCGTAACAAGCCGACCTTCTATTGTGTCGCTTTACTTCAAGCATTTTGTCAACTCACGCCGCCGAAGCTCAAGATCCCACAGTCGGTCTTCATACAATGGCGAGACCGACCCCACAACGCACATCCACAAATACTTGGCGTGGATGGAGCTATACATCCCTAGCGATGCCATTCTCTGTAGGGCATTCCCGTTGACGTTGGGCGACCGAGCCCATCGTTGGTTCAGACCCGCCGCAAGGGTCCATTCGATCCTGGGGCAACCTCGCCCTCACGCTTTACAATGCATTTTCTTACTTGTAAAGTCTGAGTTGACCGAAAGATTCCTTGTAAATATTAAACAAGGAAAGGATGAGCCCTGAAAGAGTTATATAGCTCGGTTCAATAAACAAGTCCGAGAAATGGAGCCAGTCTCGGACGACACCATTCTGATTGCGGCCATGGCTGGCCTTGCCCCTGAGACATGGTTCAACTATTCTATACATGAATCGGGGGCGACCTCGTATCAAAAATTTCTCATCCGCGCGGAACGCCATATCTGCGCGGAGGAAGCTATGGCTAGTCAACGCCCCCAACAGAAGGCAGGGGGCGTGAAGAAGGACGAAAAGAAAGATCATCCTCGCTTCAGGATCGGGCTCTAGTTTCAGACCTTTTCCGGAGAACCCGATCACCGGATATAAGGCTCGCCAGGTAGTGCAAGCCGAAGTTGCTGTGCTGAGGAGTACCTTGACCCATGCTCCTTCAGCGATATGGAACGAGATACAGGGTCTTAATTTGTTGCCACCGTCGCCCGGCCGCAGGGCTAGCCAAATCGATGCACGGAGATATTGTGCTTATCACAAATCGATAGGCCATGACACAGATGAGTGTCGAGACCTCATTAGGGAAATCATGCGCATCGTTCAGAGGGGCGGTTTGAAAAGATACGCCCACAAATTACCGCCGCGCAAGCGGGCCTCACTCCATGTGAACCCGGAGCGATTAACGAATTGGCTCCCTTACCACCGCAAATGCGAATGAGAACCAAGGTAGGGAGATCCTAATGATGTCCGGCGTAAATAGAATCAACACTAATGTCAGCTGAGGATAACCGCCGATCGGAAAAGGAAAGCAATATCAAACAAAGCCGCCCGTGCGAAAGGCAGTCGTGGTGGCGTAAATTAGAGAAGGCCAACCGACAGCGGGCGTTTTGTCTTCTCGAACATAGATGCTTGACTGGTGGTCCACCCATATTTCGAACCCCGGTCATTACATCTCCAATCTTGGGCATCCCACCACGAATTTTGATCAACTCGGGAGCTACTTCGTCGGTTATATATGTTCGAGCTTTCAGAGGTTGAACGTGGATGATAGTTACATTCGTCCATGTAACGACAAATTTTTTGGGCTTTGGTGGAGGAAGAATAATCCCGCGGGGAGTTTGACCCGCCCATCCAAATGGGACAGCAGGATCGCATAAGCGAACCGTCATCACCACATTCAAAATAATCAATGTTGATTCGGAGTATAATGCGATTATTGGAAGGTCGTTGCTTTACCACTTGAAAGCGGTTGTTTCAATATATCATTTTTATGTAAAGTTTTTCGACCCGGATGGAGAAACCATCCATAAAGGGAACCAGAGGAAGTCGCTGAGTGCTCTCTCAAACTCCGACCAAAGGAGATTAACGTGATGGAACGAGAGAAACCAAAGGGATGGTGAAGGACGACCCAGAGAAGAAAAAATGCAGACTTCGGCGGTATGAGTTGGTTGTTTTAGAATGATCCAGGTAGGCGACCTAGAAAGAAACCGATGATCAAGGATGAGAGAAAAGAGATGGAGCCGGAAGTGAGCCGGCGATTGAAGATGAGCTGCCCCCGCAGAAAAAAAGAGGGCGAATAAGAAAAGAAAACACACAGAGCCAAAAACAATTAATACGATCGACGACGTTGACAAGCACAATGGGGGCGCCGATTTGCGTATTGGCCACGACCTCCAAGAACCATTTTGGTCGAATCGATCGAGTTCCTTGAAATAATCTCGATGTCTTCGCATGGACACACTCGACATGCCAGAATCGATCCTAAACATGCCTGTCATCGTCTCAACATCGACTTGACATTCCATCCTCGTAATCTAGAAAAGGCGCAAACTCGGCTCCGATAGCAGCGGTCGCCGGGAGGCCGAGGTCAATAAGTTGCTAGATAACCAATTCATCGGGAGGCCCTTTACCCTGGTGGGTGGCCAACCCAGACTAGTGAAGAAAAGCAACGGCCAATGGCGCCTTTGTGTGGATTTCACCGACCTTAATAAGCGTGCCCCAAGGATAGTTATCCTTTGCCAAATATCGATTATATGGTAGATGCCACGGCGGACATGAGTGATGAGTTTCATGGATGCTTATTTAGGCTACAACCATATACGAATGCATCCGATGATGAGGAGAACACGCCATTTTTCTCTCTTGCGGCGTCTCGCTATCAAGCAAAATGAGATGATGCCCTTTGGGTTAAAGAATCTTTGGAGCGACCTACCGTTTTCTAGGTTAGTTAACAGCCGACTAAGCGCCCTTAACTGGTTTGTTTCATGGTCCACGGACAAGTGCAAACTCTTCTTTGAAATCATAAAGAAAAATAACAACTTTGAGTGAACCGAGCAAGCACGCAGTTTGCCTTTAGTCACTCAAACAACACGTAGCCTCCATACCTTTACTACAAAAACCCACCCTGAGAAGAAGGCTTGTATTTGTATCTTGCGGTCTCCGAGACGCCGTCGCTTTCGATCGATTAGATTGGATAACTCAATCCAACACCCTATCTATTACACAAGTCAAGCATTGTATGATGCCAACTCCGATACCCGCCTATGGAGAAGCTGGCCTACTCGCTAATCATTTCAGCTCAGAAACTCCGTCCGTACTTCTTGGAGCACAAGATCGTGGTCCTGACCAACTACCCATTGAAGCAGGTGTTGCACCGACTAGACACCTCAGCTCGGATGATCAAATGGGTTGTCGATCTCAGCCAGTTCGACATTTTGTACGAGCCACACACTGCAATCAAAGGACAAGCCGTGGCAGACTTCATAGCCGAGTTCACACCCTCCGTCCAGCTGGAGGTGGTTGAGGATCAAGAGTTGAAGTTATTCGTCGATGGCTCTTCCACCGCAGGCCGAGCAGGGGCGGGATCGTGATAATCGATCCAAAACTCAAGTGATAATCTTGCTCGGTGTCGGTTCCGCCCAACCAACAACGAAGCCGAGTACGAAGCACTCCTGGCAGGACTAGAAATGGCGGCATCAATGGGCCTAAAACGACCATTGATACACAGCGATTCACAACTGGTCGCCCATCAAATCAATGGTGAGTACGAGGCGAAAGAATAGAAAATTGCCCGATATCTGGACTTGGTCAAGAAAAACTCTCGCGTTTTAAGGCGTAAGTTTTGCTTGTTCCCGAATCGAGAACATGCAGCGGATGCCTTAGCTCGGTTGGCCTCGGCCCGTGCACCGGCGCGATTGCGGACGTCACCATCACTCACCGCCGCCCCATCACTTAATGCATAGAAGATACATGCTAATGAAGCAATCGAAGTGACCGGATGACTCCCATCATCCAAAAGATTTAGAAAAAGAAATTCACCGAAAAAAGACCGAAGCTAGAACATCTGGGACTCAAGCTACCCATTCTACGCTGGTAGACGGCGTCTTATACAAGCGTGGTATTATGTCCCACTCCTTCGATGCCAGCGGAAATAGACGCAGATTATGCACTCCGGAAGTACACGAGGGTATATGCGAAAATCACGCCAAAACATTGCTTACCAATTGATACGGCAAGAATACTACATGGTCGCCCCCGAAACAGATGCAATCGACCTTGTCGAAAAGTGCGATAAGTGTCAAATATTTGCGCCACAAGTCGTACCACCCCGAGCAACTTACCTCCATATTCGGTCCATGGCCATTTGCCAAATGGGGAATGGACCTCATTAGGCCACTCCCACCGGCAAAAGGGGCGTGAAGTATGCCATTGTGGCCGTAGATTATTTCACAAAATGGGTCTAGGCGGAACCTCCGCGAAAATAGACGAGAAAAAGATTGTTAACTTTGTATGGAAGTCCATCATCCGTAGGTTCGGGATACCATACTCGATCGTCACAGATAATGGGAAATAACCGGTTTCAAAATTTTGGGAAGGGTTTCATATAAAAATCATTTTTCGACCCGTACCACCCGCATCCTAAGGCGGGTCAAAGTCGTGAACAGATACCGAATATACTTTGAAGGCAAGGTTGGAGGAATCTAAAGGCAATTGGCCCGAGGAGCTGTCCCGGCGTCTTTATGATCGTATAGAACAACACACCAAGCGGCCACGGAGAGACACCCTTCTCTTTGGCCTACGGGAACCGATCTTTGTTATTCCCGTTGAAATCGGAGCCCCTACCTTTAGAGTTGCAAATTTTTCTTAGAAAACAATGATGCAGCGCTACGAGCCGAGCTAGATCTCTTGGAGGAGAAAAGATGCGATCTTAGATGAGAAATGCGTGTACAAACAGAGGAGCGAAAGGTACTATAATTCAAGAGTAAAGGAAATAAATTTTTGGTCGGCGATCTCGTTCTAAAAAGAGTAATCGAATCGAGCCTAGCCCGTTAAAACCAACCTCCGGGAAGGTCCGTTTGGTCGGCAAGGTCATGTCAAATGGAGTGTACGAACTCGAGTACTTGAGTGGGGAAAAGTTTACGCATCCATGGAATGTAACATACCTTAAGAGGTACTATCAATAAAATACCCAGTTTATGATTCAGATATAATTCCAAGGATTTATCCTTTCATCCGATATTTTGTGAGCTCTCAAAAAAGGGGGCAATTTTTTATTCGCCTCGGCCAAGTACCGAAGCGCCCCATTCGCTTAAAGCCAAGATCCGAGCGCCATTTCAATCGTGACGGCCAAGCGCGAATGCCAATCGCTGGTCTCGCGCCCTTGACGCTTTAATAAGGGGAAACTCGCCCAAAACGCGAATCTACCCTAAAAACAAAGACTCGGCTTAAGCTCCGAGCACAAAACTTAGTAGATAAATTTAGGCAGTTGAAGCCCACTACTTGTGTCACTTGAGCACTAAAACCGAACCCCATACTTAAAAAAAAAAAAAGGCAAACAAAACAAAAGCCATACAACAAAAAGGAAAGACGAGCACAATACTTGGCAAAAATTTAAATGCATACACATGTGACTAAAAGAAATTTCATTCCAACAACAAAAATATTTAAATTGGGGGGTCGGATCCCATTACATTAAAAGCCCCAAGGCCAACTATTCTACCCAAGAGCAAAATAGAAAACTTTAAAAAGGAAGAAAAGCATCAAGCCCTGTGATGAGGAGGGATTTCAACAGGACCACTAGAGGCCACTTCTTCTTCGGAGGGGGTGAGTTTTGCCACCGCAACCTCTCGCAAAACGAGGGCGAAGGGCATCAAGGTCGGCGTCCAATCGAGCAAGGTCTTCTTCGAGCCGTGCTACGGTCCCCGCCCGACGCGAGCTCTTGCGAGAATTTCCCGATCTTTGGTTGTGTGCCCGCAAGTCGGCATAAAGGCATACTCTTCCAATTCTTGTAAGCCCGACGGCCTCCACCCGAGATTCCTTAGCTTTTCGCTTACGGAAGCCTCATCCACCTCCCTATGCCTCGCCACGCGCCTCTCCATCACTTCAAAGATGAGCATCAATCGCGACGCTCCAACTCGCGACTTTGGCACGAAGCTCTTCTTCAGCCTTTACTGCGGGCTGATCCCGCTCGGCCTCGGCCTTTACAAAGCAGCCTTCACTCTCGGTATTAGCCCTGGCCGCGACCTCCTCTCGGGTCTTCAAAGACTCGTACCCTCGCGGGGCATGAGTCTCTTGCGGTCGTGGTGGCGCCGCTCCAGCCTCCTCCATTCCTCCAATCATGTGCCGAGATCCCTGATGCGCCCGTGATAGCCCCATGACGTCATCGGGCCTTTTATTTCCAATCGGTCTCGAGCAAAATTGTTCGATACTGTGGTCCATGCCCGCGCAGCCACATCCTCGGCGGCCGCCCGGCCAGTCGGCAAATTTCTCACTTGTTCATCAGTGGGCGTGGAGCACCTGGCAAACTCCACGAACCACCGACGCCGCATCCCAGCCATCCCGTCGCACATATCCCCCCTCTCTGGATTGGGCGGTATGAAGTGGCCTTCCCCGACCAAAGTCGTCGAGAAGGTTCGCGGAACCCCGCTGTTGGGATCTGCAAGAGGCGCCAAGTGAGTCGGCCCTGTTCTTTCCGTATGCCCGGCTCCTCAATCACGATTCACCCTCTCCTCCTTTGGGGTGGGGGCCCCTCTGCTTCTGGAACCCCATCGGTGGGACGTTTTCTGGCCCGAATTTCCCCTCTCTGGGCCGCCTAAGCATCAGCGGGCTCGCCCGCGGCCGCCCTAGTTCGGCGAGCGGCTGTACTCCTCACACGGTGAAGTTGTGCGAAGAGATCCACGCTACGCCCTACAAAAGGCACCAATTGAATATAAGATACAAATAAATGAAAAATTAAAGAAAAAGGGAGTACAAGAATTACAAAATACACACTTTGAGCTTCAGCTTGCTGCAGGCGCTCGTGAAGTCCCACCTGCCCAGCCGGCACAGACGCCCATCTCGGAGGACTAACCGCCATCGGGGACAACCTTGCCTGCTCAACCTGCACAGGCTATTCCCCCCGCTCAGAGGTGTGTCCCCTTTCAAATTTTAGAGGGCTCCAACGGCCACCTCCTCGGCCTCCTCTTCCACCACCACCGCCTCTCCCGGACGCCTCTCGGCCTCGGATCGGCAGCAAAGCGAACCGCAAGCCACCCGGCGGACGAGCCTCGTAGCCAACCTCTCAATTTGCCTATCTCTCTCGACCCAAGGCCTGGATGTTGTCCAAAAGAATAAAGCGGCCGATAGTGGGCCGCGGCAGAGGGTTCTGCGGTTCTCAGACAAAACAAAATATAAAGGTCAAATGAGCCTGAAAGAAATAAGAAAAATAAAAGGAGAAAGAAGTGTACTTATCGAAACTCGAATGTAAATTCTCGAAGGGGTAAAGGGTCGTCTCATCCGCCCCAACCCCGACGCGAGCCTCGCCACTCGCCACCTACCCAAAGCCATTTATCCTTCCACTCCTTTAAGGATTGTGGAACGCCTTCAACCAGCCCCATCCGGGTACCCTGTCCGTGTGCACGTAGTACCATCCGGATGGCTACCCCGCCCCAAGGCGTCGAGAGGTCGCCTTCCAAACGAATAGCTCATTTATCTCCGCGCGAATTTAGGGCACGAGTACCCTTCCAGGTGAAACAACACCAAAGAAATTCAATAATTCGGCCCCAAGATAGGGGTGCACTGTGATGTGGAGACCCCACTTACGAAAACCACTGTGTGAGCACCACCGGCAGCTGAAATCGTGAGCCGTATAAAAAAGCCGGGAACGTGAATGGCCACGCACCCCTCCGGTGCTTCCGATGGAGAACCCCTAACTCTGGGACCATCAGCATGCTGGGATAGTCATTCAAAGTCGCGCCTCCCGCCGCCATCTCCATGGCGATGACTGCTCGGCCCGGTGGGCCTCGCAGCTCTCGAGCCCTGGAGGGCTCATCCACTTGCTCCTCATGCTCATGCTCTTGAGGATTCATCTCTTCTTCTTGTTGGCTATGAGGGGACCGGAGTTCAAAGCTTCTTCACTAGGGTCTTCACGGGCTAATCCAGGCTCGTAGAAAACGTCCTCTCGATAGATGGTGAATGGCATGGGATCAAAGATAGTATGTGTCCGCTCGAATGGAGTCTCATTTGGAGGTGTATGACTTGAGTTTGAAATACGAACAACACTTGATCGGGAGGTGCGATTCTTGAATCGGAGAAAAAGAAACGAAGGTTCGAAGATGGGTCTTCAATTTCAACCTCCACACTCAGAACTCCGACTCGACTATCTTCAAAGTAAGACATGTATTTGTAGCAGATGAAAGAAAAAAAAGGGTTTTTGGATAAAATACCTAACTTTGAAGTCTCACGAACCCTAAGGACCAACCCGAAAATTCCGCATTTTTGTCAAAGGATTCTCTCGGAAGGTTGTGAATGCAAAAGTATAGAATGAAAGACGAAAGGGGTATTTATAGGTTAAGTTCCCTCGAAAAATTAGGCATCAACTCAAAAACGTGTCCTTTCGGTCTCCGTCGAAACATCAAAAACGTCGCGTCCCCACGTTCGCCGACAGAGTTGTCCTACCTCTTCTGGTTCTGTGCGAGTTGGTCCAACCAAGAGACGCCACGTGTCCGTCATCATGATACCACATTAATGCGCCGTTTGGACATTAACTACTAAGCGGCAGTGTGTGGAAAGGATGACTTTTGGGATTTCCCTTCCCATTAAAAGCTCATAATTAACATTAAAGTTCAAATCGATTTGAAATTTTTCTCTCTGAATTAAACTTGGGGGCCATTGATGACACCCTTTGAGCCGAACTAACAAGAAATGTAGTCCACGTGGCCATTCAAAGACATGGATGTATGAGACCCACATGCCAACGCACGAGCTAATGATGTCAAGAACCGACCGATGACGTCCATGAATCGGGCCTTGCCTCGAGCCCACCCTTGGCGGGAAATTTGAAGGATAACCATCCAAGTTAAGAAAGACTAAATGCATCATTAGCATGAGTAAGTTGACACTTGTCAACACAACAACCAGATGAGTCTACAAGTGGCAAACACTTGGCCTGCATGCGTGCTCAGCGAAGGACAAGTGTCCCTTTTTCATTATTTAAATGTTAAATGTAATAGTGGTTATTAAAAAGCCCACTAATGAGATGGGTATAAATAGGGTCTCATTTATGAGGCTAATGACAAGAGAGAAAAATATTAGAGAAAACGCTTGTAAAACTTCTGTTATACGCAAAAACCGACCAGAAACTTCCTGCTCGGAATTATAAATAAAAAGGCCGAATTAGCCCTAAACTAAGGTTTATTTCCATTTCCACGTATTACATCTTTACATATTTTTGCTTGTTGACCAAAACGCACGTCAACAGATCTCATTTTATGCCTTTTGTTATCAAGATTAAGAGAAAAATAACAAAATTGTGATAAATTAAATAAATTACCAAAATTATTTATATGAATAGGAGGAGGAGAGAGAAATAATAGTATAGCTGGGTATTGGGAAATGAAAAAATAAAATAGAAAAATGAGTTAATTTTTTTTAAAAAAAAAATGAGATGTTCTTTTTTAAAAAAACTCACATTTTCCACAAACAAGCAAACTTCCTAAAAAAAATTCTCTTAGAAATGAAAATTTTCTCACAACCAATCACAACCTTAATCTTCCTAATTGATTTTAGGATGGAACTTTACTTGGTAGGCTTGAATTCTCCCCCATTGGATATGCTTCATGTGTGGGACTGTATCAAGTCCAAGTCCCCCGAATTTAGCATATATACGGGTATATTTTAATAAACACATGATGTAATAGTTGCATCTTATGCCTCATTTTTCTCACTTATATTTGAATTCGTATCATGTATTTGTAAATTTAAGTTATCAAAATATCCCACAGCACGTATATAAACAATTAGCACGAAATCCAATTAGGAGAATATAATTTATAAATAAAAAATAAAAAAAAACATTTACTTTGACCCAATTTTTTTTTAATAAATTGGTAGTCGTGGGTCGGAAGGAAAGAGATAACTTTCAAAGAATATAAAAATATAGGGTTTGAACTCCGGTCAAAAACCATTACAAAAGGTGAAATGATAAGACACTTGAGCTCAAGCCTCCCTAATTAAGTTCTCTTCGTGTGACTTCAAGCCTTCAACCACATCCAAATTTTAACTCAATTTCACAGCTTTATTGTAATTACCAAGAAAATAAGAACAGATGCAATATTAATTTGAGACTTAAATAAAGTGATTAAACTATGCGTAAACAACATCAAAAAAGAAAATTCAAAAAAGAAAATAAATTAAAAACTTTGATTAAAATTAAAAAGAAAAAAAGGTTTAAAAATCATTACATACTTCCAAGATTGAACCTAGAAGGACCATGGGACTTGAAGATCATCCCAATTACTTGTTACATCCATCAAATTACACTGACTCAAGTTTTCCGGCGGATACTCCGGCCAGCTCATATTCTCCTTCTCATCCAGCAGCGTCGGCGCCGCCGAGATATCCCACATACAATTCGCCTCGTCGAGCACCGACTTCTCACTACTCTCAAACCGCTCCACGTAGTAATCCGTCACGGAAGACGAAAACGCGGCCTCCGGCGCCGACGGCACTCGAAACCCTCCGCCGCCATCTTCGGGGTTCTGGAGGTTGAGCTTCGCACAGGCGCCGTAGAGGCGGCGCGCGGCGTCGTCGTACGCCTGCGCCGCCTCGAGCGAGGTGTTGAAGGTGCCGAGCCAAACCCGAGCGCCGCGGTTCGGCTCGCGGATCTCGGCGACCCATTTCCCCCACGTCCGCTGGCGGACGCCGCGGTAGGTGCAGAGGGCGTTCTCCGGCCCGCCTTTGCCGCGCATGCAGCCCTTTCTGGAGCGCCGCGCCGTCGGCTTCTTCGGCGGCGGCGGCGGGGGTTTGGGGCGTGGGTTGTTTTGGATTGGGATTGATATTGGGTCTTTTGCGATGGGTAATCCGCCGGGGATTGGGTGATTCGTGTCCATGGAAGGTGGGAAATTAGGGGATTATGGTGAAATTTTTTGTGGGAGTGACAAGTGGAGACACGGTGGCGGGATTTATAGGGTGGTGGTATGGGGGTGGTTGCAGAGGACGTGTAAGAATGGGGAAGAAGGGGAAACGTGGCATGGGAAGCTGAGTGTCAATTTTAGCCGCCCTTTGCTTACATGTGGGGGCCAATGTTTCCAAATTTGGATTAATGATCACATTTGATCATCTTTTATTGTATGATGCAAAGATGGTAACTTTTATACACTGACAATTGTTGTGGCGGTGAAATAAGAAATAAAATGTCATATCCGATAATCGATAGGACCTTCTATTGCAAAATGATGTTTAATCTTTTATTTCACCGCACAAATGGTTGTCATGTATCTAAGTTACCATATTAATTTGAAACATATAAATCATAGTTAAATTGTGGGTATTTGATTTGGTAACTTTTAGACACGTGTAATTATTTGTACGGTAGAATAGAAGATGAAACACCATTTTGCAATAGAAAATTTCATCCATCCTATAATGCAATTGACAATCATCCTGCCAAAATTGAGAGTTTTCAAATTGGACGCAGTTGTTGAGTGGAGTTACTCCATGGGGCCGCAACGAGTTGTTGGCGAGTTAATTTCTAAACTAGACGTCGGCTATTAAGTTAGGTTCTTTGCAAGGGCCACAACAAAATGTTAGTAAGTTCCAAATTGGATGTCGGATGTTGAGTTAGGTTCTCGCTTACGCCACAACTCGTTAGGAGAATTTGGATTGTACTGGCAAAAATCTTCTGAGCGTTCAAATTAGATTTAGATCATAAGTGGATAATCGAATATATAATGGAAGACTAAAGTTGTGTACCTCTAAATTAAAATTGGTAAAAGCAGGAATTTATCGACTTGTGAGGGAGAATTGTTATCTGGTGTAGTACAGTAGTACAGTGCATGAAACATACGAGCCATTTCGGCGCACAATTTTGGCAAGCAGGTGAGTGTCTCTTTGTTGAGCCTGTAATAATTAGGTTAGCCACATCATCAAAGGACAATAATCAATTAAAATATCTATCCTAGTTTAAAACTCAACTATTAATCATATAGATTGAATAAAAATTTAAATGAAATATCGATTGCTTGTTGAACCCTGTGAATTGCGTGAAAGTAGAATACTCAAAATTCGGAGGTCAAAGAAGTTCAAAACTTTAATAAAACATAATGCTAAAAAGTAAAAAGAAAAAATAATTAAAAAAACAAGAACGGAAACTGGTTAACTTGATCAGTTAGTTTGATGGGCATTGACTTGTTCAACTACGATTTTTATTTTTTAAAATTAATCTGATAGGCCGATATTAGTTTATAAGTTGTCTCAGTCAGCCGCCTTTTGCTAAACTCTGGGGGTTGCTATTTTTATTTTGTTTCAACCTTTTCTCATTTATAGTGATTCTTTGCATCATAATAAGAGACGAAAAACAAAAGACAAAAATTCCTGCCAAATGGTCCAACGGGCCAAAATTCATTACATGAGTCTAAAATTAGCTTGGTGACGATTTTGAAATATTAGCAATGACGTTTTTGTAATATCTAGGGATCGGTATTTTTTTTTTCTTTGAGAAGAGGGATCGGTATTATTAGTCGCTCTGAAAAGTGTTTATTTGAAGTATTAGTTTTGTAATATTGGACATTTGTATAGTATCACGAGAGCGTTGAAAAGTATTAGACTTTAATCTGAAAAGAATTAATAGTCCATCTGAAAGATATTAGTACCCTTAAAAAATAACAGTTTTTCCAATCAAAAATATTAGTCGTCCCCGTAAAACATATTAGTAGTTCCCATGAAAATATAAGTTTTTTCCCTGAAAGATTTTTAGTAATTCCCTGAAAATATTAGTAATGTCACTGAAAAGTATTATAGGTCCCCTGATAAATATTAGACATTCCGTTGGGTTATTGGTCTTTGAAATTTTGTCGTTGGATTCGCGAGTCGTGAAGAAAACCGTTTAGCTAGATTCGACTAACCGTTAGACCATTTAACAGGAGATCGATCACTATCTCAAAACAAAATTATATATATATCGTAAAGAAATATTGAAATTTTAACTTATTATGGCAATAATACCAATTTAGGTTATTTGTATTGATATCTGTCATCTTTTGCGTAACATTTTCGGATTGTTCGGAGAAAGTATATCTAATATTTCAACTTACATCTGGTTGTTAAATGTATATAAATTATCATATTAATTCTCAAATATAGAATGTTGATTTTTTATTATAAGATAAGTGATAATTGTTAAATACGTGGCGATTATTCGTATATTATAATATGTAGAAATGAAATACCATTTTAGAATAAAAGATCTCGTTCGTTTTTGACTACGACTTGACTCAAAAAATGTTTAGGTGGCGATCCTTATAAATGATCGTTTAGTTTTTTGGTTATGATGAGAACCAATTCGATAAAAATGTTTAAGATTAAGTTATTTAATAGTATCATATAAGTATACTTAATAAGATAATATTTAAATAACATATTAATCAAAATTCTAATCAAACTTGTGTACAGAGGCTCATACATGAGTATAAGCTCAATTGACACACATGCTGGAGCTTAGGGCCCAAACATTTAGGAGCCAAAAATTTATATATATATGCTTTTGTTATAATAAATTGTAGAATCTTGAATTTGTACAATATGGACTTTAGCACAATATTTGTAGTCTAAAGTTGAAAATTCTTTTCACATGTGCAACTACTAAATAAATTTTGGTAGGTGAATTTTGGCTATAAATATGCCATAGTTTTACATGTAAATTACACACAACAATATCAAAGAGAAATAGAAAGAATTACTTTCTCTCTACAATATTTTCTCTCTCTAATATTTATTTCTTAATATTTTGATAGTTCTATAATAATTCTCTTGTGTTCTTAAATTGTTGTTCTATAACACGTTATCAGCACGAGTCTCTACCCGATTGTTAAAGTTTTTGGTGAGTACGGTAAGTTTTATTCATTTCTTAATTTAAAATATTATTATGGCTAACCTCGCAAAACTCGATTTTATTGCTCTTGATATTGCTGGAAAAAATTATATGTCATGGGCTTTAGATCTTTGAAATTCATCTAGACGCTAAAGGTTTGGGTGATACTATAAAAGAAGGAAATAATGCATCTGCACAAGATAAAGCTAAAGCTATGATTTTTCTCCGTCATCATCTGGATGAAAATTTAAAAATAGAATACCTTACGGTAAAAGATCCATCTATCCTTTGGAAAAATATGAAGGAAAGGTATGACCACCTGAAGTTGGTTATACTTCCAAAGGCCCGATATGACTGGATAAAATTAAGGTTTCAAGATTTCAAACCCGTAAGTGACTATAATTCCATGTTATTTAAAATTTCTTCAAAATTGAAATTATGTGGAGATAGTATTACGGATGGAGATATGATCGAAAAGACACTTTCTATTTTTCATGCTTCGGGTTTGCTCTGCAAAGTGAAATACCGAGAAAAAGGTTTCACAAAGTATTCTCGACTTGATTTCGTGCCTTCTGTGGCGAACAAAATAATGAATTATTAATAAAAAATCACGAATCCCACCTCTCGGTTCTACTACATTCCCTGAAGTGAATGCGACTAGAGCTCAAAATGTTAATAATTTTAGAGGTCATGGGAGAGGCGTGGTCGTGGAAGATTTACTCCATATAATCGTGACAATCGGAATAATTCAAATCACGGAAATACAAGTAACAACCTGAAGTGGAACGAAAATGATAAGAAGGAAAAGAGAAAGTGATAAATCCGAGAATGATGGAGAGAAGTGTTACCGATGCGGAATAAAAGGTCATCGGTCACGTCTTTGTCGGCGGCCAAACATTTGGTGGAGCTTTATCAAGCATCAATTCGCAAGCAAGATAAAAATCTTTGAAGCAAATTTCACATCCGATCATCCTGAAGATGATAATTTTGATGACTTGAATGTGGATATTACACATCCGGGCGTGGCTGATTTCTTTGAGCATCCGAAGGGAGGATTGATCACTTAATTGGTGATGAAAATGTTTAATCAATAATATGTATGCTTTAAATTAGTTTCAAGTAATTCATTTGGTATTGTAAAAGTGAGAATATTTTGATTGTGCTTATATGTATTTTCCTGGAAAGATATATTTCCGGGTTAAACTTTTATATGAATGATATTTTTATCACAATATTTGTGTTTTTATTCAATCACAAAAATATCATTATAATTCCACTAAATCATTCACAAATTTCAAATTCAAAATTTATCCCCCAACGGCTAACTAACGGCTATGAACAAGTATTTTTATCTATAAATATACCAACATTTCATTCAACAAATTCACACATATTCTCTCATCTCTCTAAAAACTTCACATTTCTTTCATTCCAAGAAAATGGTTAACTTAATTGTAGTTTATCTCATTACATTGGTTTTCTTGAACATTATCTTACTTTTTGTTTGGGAATATCCTCCTGGAGCATTTTTGGATTATGATTAATCTTCATATCTTCATGGTTTTTCCTTTGTTAGCATGGGCAATTATTTTTAACATGTAATAGATAGATGATTATGTATGTCTATCTCATTTATGATTTGAATAAAATCTTTTATATTTAAATTTTTATTATGCCTCGATGTTATTATTTAACTGTTTCATGATGATCGATTTTTTTTTGTAAATATGAAATCATAAACATAATTGTATAATATTATATTAGGTGTATATGGGAAATACTGAGAAGAAAGATTATTGTCTACTTGACGATTGCAACAACACACTCAATATTAACGAGTAAATCATATTTCTCGAGTGTAAAATCGTGCAAGGCACAAGTTACAACTATATCCTGTCTGTTGAGATTATTGATGGCTTCGGAATGCAACATTAATATTGCTTAATGGTACAATCCTGCAGATTGAAAATGCATTATTATCTAGTAGATCAAAAAGAAATCTACTAAGTTTTAAAGATGTGCGTGATAATGGATATCATTTAGAGACACTAAATGACCATGATAAAGAGTGTCTATGTATCACATCATATAAAATGGGCAATAAGAACGTCCATGAGAAATTGACGACAATTTACGGATTGTATTATATTCCAATTAAAGCTTTGAATCCTACGCCACCATGCCTTGGAAGGCTGGTGAATCCTAATATAATTGGGTTATGGCATGATCGCCTAGGACACCCAGAACTACTATGATGCGTAGGATTATTGAGCATACCAATGGACATCCATTGAAAGGTACAAAAATGTTGATTTCGAAAGATTATTTACGTGAATCGTGTTTACAAGGAAAACTCATTACTAGACCTTCAATGGAAAAGGTTGGTTATGAATCACCATCATTTTTACAAACGTATTCATGGTGATATTTGTGGACCAATACATCCAAAAGTGGACCGTTTAGATATTTTATGGTCTTAATAGATGCATCATGCGGATGGTCACACGTATGCTTATTATCTACTAGAAATGTTGCATTTGCTCGATTACTAGCACAAATTATTAAACTTGAGCACATTTCCCCGATTATCCTATTAAGAATATAAGAATGGATAATGCCGGAGAGTTTACATCAAAAAGTTTTGATGAATATTGCGCAACACTGGGAATTAATGTTGAACATCCAGTAACACATGTTCATACTCAGAATGGGATGGCAGAATCCCTGATTAAACGAGTTCAGGTCATTGCTCGTACATTATTAATGAGATCACAACTCACTAGTATAACATGGGGTCATGCAGTATTACATGCATCAACACTTATCAGATTACGCCCTACTGCTTATCATATGCATTCCCCCATGCAATTAACTCTTGGTTTTGAGCCAAATATTTCACACCTACGTCTTTTGGGTGTGCTGTTCAGTGCCGATTCCACCTCCTCAAAGGACAAAAATGGGTCCACAACGTAGACTTGGTATATACGTTGGATTTGATTCTCCATCAATTATTCGATATTTGGAACCAATAACGGGAGATTTATTTACCGCTCGTTTTGCGGATTGTCATTTTGATGAAACAACATTTCCGTCAATGGGAAATGATAAAGATGTGTTGCAAAAGTCAGTTGAGAATCTCTCCTGGAATGAACAAAGTTTATCCTATTTGGACCAGCGTACTCTAAATGTGAAAGTGAGGTGAGTAGAATCATTCATTTACGAATATTGCCAATAAACTTCCGATGCATTTAATGATGCTAGTAAAGTTACAAGGTCTCATATTCCTTTGCGGATGTTCGGCCAGGATTATTGTTCTGAAGAACATAAGAAAATAAATGATAATATCCCACGTCAAAAACGTTGTAGACCTATTGGCTCAAAAGATCTGTTCCTTGAAAAAAAAAGGAAAAATTGATACTAATGAGCAAGCTCTGATGAATCAGAGAGCCTAATATATCGAAAAATATTGATTAAAAATTACGATAGCACCGAGAACCCCTTGAGCTATTGTAATGAGGTATGGGATCGAAATGAAATAATCATTAATGATAAATTTGCATTCTCGGTTGCTCAAGAAATCATTGATGATGATTATGATAGTGAACCACATTCAATAATAGAATGTCGTCAAAGGCCGATTGGCCTAAGTGGGAGGAAGCAATAAAATCGAGTTAGCTTCCTGGAGAAACGAAATGTATTTGGGAAAATTACTCGAACTCCGGACAATGTAAAGCCCATAGGATACAATTGGGTATTTGTTCGAAAAAGAAATGAGAAAAATGAGGTCGTGAGATATAAAGCCCGACTCGTAGCTCAAGGATTCTCTCGAGACCCGGGATAGATTATGATGAGACATATTCACCGTGATGGATACAATCACGTTCCGTTTTCTCATTGGTATGGTTGTCCATGAAAGTTTGGATATCGTCTAATGGACGTAGTAACGCATATCTATATGGTTCATTGGATTACGATATTTATATGAAAATCCCTGATGGATATAAAATGCCAAAGTCGATACTCCTCGTGAGATATACTCGATCAAACCGCAAAGATCGTTGTATGGGTTAAAGCAATCGGTCGCATGTGGTATCATAGTTTGAATGAATACCTTTCTAGAAGGTTACAAAAATAATCCTATTTGTCCATGTGTTTTTATTAAAAGATCGATACCGCATTTGCTATCATAGTGTATATGTCGATGACATGAATTTGATTGGCACTCCCGAGAGTTGTCTAATGTCGCCGAATATCTAAAGAAAGAGTTTGAGGTTAAAGATCTTGGGAAAACCAAACTCGTCTTGGTCTTGAGCTAGATCATAAAGATAATGGAATACTTGTCCACCAATCTGCTTATACAAAAAGATTGCTCAAACGGTTTAATATGAAAAATAATCATTCCTTGAGTACCCCTATGGTCGCATGCAGTTTAGATCCAAATAAAGATCCATTTCACCAAAGGAGTCCGATGAAGAGATTTTAGGTCCTGAAGTACCTTATCTAAATGCTATTGGAGCATTAATGTATTTAGCACAATGCACAAGACCGGATATCGCTTTTTCTTTGTCAATCTACTTGCGCGATCTACGATTCCGAACCAACTAGAAGACACTGGAATGGTATTAAACATATTTTTCGATACCTCGGTGGTACTATAGATTTGGGGTTATTCTACTCAAAGGAATCCACTAACTCGGATTAGTTGGTTATACTTGATGCGGGATATAGATCGATCCACACAAAGCTCGGTCACAATCACTGGTTATGTATTTTGCTATAATGGTACAATGCTATATCATGGCGATCTACCAAACAAACATTAGTGGCTACTTCTTCTAATCATTCTCGAGATAATTGCTCTTCATGAAGGCGGCAAAGAATGCATTTGGTTAAGATCTTAT
The DNA here is from genome assembly GCA_016081115.2 of Rehmannia glutinosa. Taxonomy (NCBI): domain Eukaryota; kingdom Viridiplantae; phylum Streptophyta; class Magnoliopsida; order Lamiales; family Orobanchaceae; genus Rehmannia; species Rehmannia glutinosa. Next base: position 145,066 of record JABTTQ020000810.1, on the reverse strand, counting down.
ATCTCATATTCGAAATAGTTGTCGATTGAAGCGATTCTGATATCGCTACTATTATTTATGAGGATAATGCAAAGATGTATAGCACAAGTAAGAGGAGGTTACATAAAAGGTGATAGGACCAAGCATATTTCACCAAAATTTTTCATACACATGAACTCGAGAAAAATGGAGAGGTGGATATTCGCAGATTCGCTCCCGCCACAATCTTGATGATTTATTTACAAAATCCTTGCCGACGTCAACATTCGAGAAACTAGTTTACATTGGAATGAGAAGAGTCAATATGAAGCAAGATTAATGGATCAAGTTATGCAGCTAATATTCTACATTTCAGGGGGAGCGAATATATTGTGCGTTGTACTCTTTTTCCCTTTTGTCTGGTTTTTATCCCATTGGGTTTTTCCAGCTTAAGGTTTTTAACGAGGCAGCTTATGCACAAGTCAGGATTTGAGAATGTACTCTTTTTTCCTTATGTCCGAATTTTTTCCACGGGGTTTTTTTTTTTTTTTAGGCGTGAGGTTTTTAACGAGGCATACTCATTCAACTTACTACTGATCTTACGTCCAGGGGAGTGTTATAATAAATTGTAGAATCTTGAATTTGTACAATATGGACTTTAGCACAATATTTGTAGTCTAAAGTTGAAAATTCTTTTCACATGTGCAACTACTAAATAAATTTGGTAGGTGAATTTTGGCTATAAATATGCCATAGTTTTACATGTAAATTACACACAACAATATCAAAGAGAAATAGAAAGAATTACTTTCTCTCTACAATATTTTCTCTCTCTAATATTTATTTCTTAATATTTTGATAGTTCTATAATAATTCTCTTGTGTTCTTAAATTATTGTTCTATAACAGCTTTGATGATTTTTGATTTATTTGGGATATTGTGGTCTAGTAGGCATATTATTTTCCACTCAATTGTCTTATATATGAATATATATATTAGTTTGTTAGTTGTATATTGTTGTTGTATATTTGTTATTACTATTCTTAATTAGTTGTGTTGTCTCGCTAAAGTAATTATTTCTTGTGGTTATTGTTGAATCATTATTATTTTAATTAATTGATTATTTGACCCTTAATTTTCAGTAATATTTTAAGATAAAAAAAATTGGCCACTATAAGAGCTCATTTTTATAATCTTTGCTTAGGACCTTGTGAAATATAGGTCCGGCCCATTTAATTGTTATTTTTCTACTAAATAATTTACCATTAGCTAAAAACTATCATAAAATTAAAGAATCAATTGAGGCTACATTAAATTCCATTTTATAAATAATTTAAATAGTTTTAAAAATCATTCTTTAATTAATTAGGATACAATCAAACATAGTAATTTAACACAATCCACTTCTGATAAATTCTTCCAATTTTTGTCGTTCCTCTAAATTGAGTTCAATATCTAATATTCCAATTGGCATGCAGGTCCAGTTAATCACCACGTAGCCCTTTTTTGTGCCAATGTAACCTTCAACCTTAAGAAAGAGTATGCACGCTCCTCGATAGTATCTGGAGGAATTTTACTGCACAAAACTCAAGGCCAAAAAATATATTTAGATTTAGTATTGATTTATACAAATTATAAAAATGTGGTACTAGTATATTACAACTGTACAAATATTAAATAAGTTACCTTTCAAAATATAAATACATGTTATGTTTTACAATTACCCCTCAATAGGGCTATTTGTAATTTTAAAATATAACTACATATATTGTTTTACAATAAGACTCTGTTGTTTGCGTTGTTTGGTTTTCTCAAAAAACAGATAGAATAACGACACATATAAGTCAATCGAGACGAGAATTAGATTATCTATATATCTGCAAGATGAAATTGCCCCGTACAAAAGTGATAACGGTTCTTAGCAATCGTCTCTAAGATACAACGACTTTCAAATTTAAGTTAGCATCACTTGCAAACTTAAACTTACAAAATGAACAAAAATGTGTTTTGGAACTTTCGATTTTATAGAAGGGAAAGACAAAAACAATATGCTGGAAATGCAGATGTTTAGATGATTTTCTGATGCCAAAATCGAGTTTTGGGGGTCTGTTTATATAGAGTTTTGGATGCCCTTCCATAAGAGGTGCATCCTTTGGGGGCTTAATCGATCGGACTGTGGATCATGCCTCCCGATCACAATCGCGATTTGATGGTCCGATTGCATCCAATCAAGATACACAACCCTTAGCACACACCCGCACACCGAACAAAGGCGTCCAAAATCAAGCACCACTAAATGCCACGTGTCGCCATCCGGATGACTCCACCAAGCCACTGCCACCTGAGTTGCACTGGACCGAACCCAGGTTCGATTTGTCAAAACTTTAAGGCTCATCAAAGCTCCTCGCAATGATGCGTACGTGCGAAGTGCACCTCTAAAGCGCCCAATGCGACTATGTGCGATGTGCGCGGGCCTGGGCCCGGCCGCTCGAGCTCCTTGTTAGTGGCGAAGCTCTATATAAACTAGTCAAACATTTAATATGTTTCCTATGTGGGATATGGTTTTCCGACGACTTTATGCATTAATTTCTTATTCACCCGAAATTGGTTTTGAGAAATTCAAAATGCTAATTATCTACCCGCGGTGTAGATTACGATCACATCATTTAGTTTCCTAAACTAATAAATGATCTCACTAAATAATTGGTCAAAATCGGTCAAAACCCATTTTATAAAAAACAAATTTCCAACATACTCGACCCCAGAAGTAATTTTTTATAACTTACCTACAAGCTAGAGGAGTAAAATTACCACAAGATTAAAACTGAATACTTTGTCATTTTAGTAAAAGCAAAAGTAACAATGAAATAAAAGGTAAAAATTGGTGATTGTGAATTGAATATAGCATGGACCCAAAACAATATAAATGAAAATCAAAAAAAATTCAAATTCAACTATTATTATAGATTCAGTTTTAACAAAATGTACTACACCTTTTACTGTACATAGAGGATGAACCAGATTAAGATTATCTTAACAACGGATGAATTACACATTGGACTTGGATCAACAACTTGACGTACAATGTCTTGACTGGTATGAATATGACCATAAATGGGGATGAGATCTTTTGTTCCACTTTTCTTGTTCCACTTTCTATTCCATATATTGGATGAAAAAAATGTGTACAATTATGACTATATTTTATATATGTGTCATTCATCTGATGCAATAAAATAGAAAGTGGAACAGAAAATCTAAATCTCATAAACGATGTATACCAACATCCTTTCACTCCCATGATGTTATTAGAGTATGTATCCGCTGATTTAATCCACTTCTTAATCATTTGGAGAAATTTTAATGGTGATACTCCAAGAAGCTTTAAAAAAGAAAATCAATATGTCAACTACTATTATTGATGATTCAATTTTGAATAAGTTTTTTATATTACATCACATAAATTTTGTTTGGTTGCGGCCGTAAGCAAAACTCTCACATAAATCTCATTTCTTGAATAATTACAAAATCCTAGCAATAGATAAAACAACAAAAATTAATTATGTATTTTAAACTTAAACATGTTCAATCCCATTAAACTCTCACATAATCGATTTTGGGATCAAACTTAGGATTCATGGGTATAAACTGGTGTTGTAAAGGCTATTAACCCGAGTTTCATCCCATATGAATGTATGTGTCCCTCGCTACTATATTATTGTACTAAAAAATAATCCTTATAAATAGCCTATGAAGCATCGATACGAATACGTGACACTCGGTACTATATGACATGGGCACTAAATACGTTATAATTTAAAATTTAAGAATATGGATACACGATATATATATACACATAAAATTTTATAGTTTTAATAATATTGAAAATATAAACATACTAACTACTAAGTACAGTAAAAAACAATGTTTCTAACATAAAAAATTAAAATTTCATAAATACGATTAAACTCGAAATATGGTAACCGCACATAAGCACACAAAAAATATGCTGAAAATATGAGCAATTATAATTCTATCTCTTTCTATATGTGAATTTGCAAGAATTTTTATGGATGTGATTTTATAACAATGTATTTTTTTATATGGATAAATATTTATAGATATATATATATATATATATACATATATGGTATTTAAAAATATCGTGTATGTATCAAATATGGGTACGTCATCTACACATAAATGTCTGCGTTTCCTGGATAATAACTCTCCAAAGATCTCGTATTTAAATTTTCATTACCGTTGTGTTCAATGTAAATATACAATTTAGTCCAAAAAATTGTATTTTTGATAAGCTAAATTTGGATAAGCATGGACGGCAGTGAATCGGCCAACAATGCCATAAATAGTACTGTGGTTGTGGTGGGTTTGCTTTGCGGCTGGGTTTCATGTGTCAATCCATCAGTAATCTAAGTAGCCACATGTTCACAAATAAATTGAGACACTTTTGCATGCATGAATCATGATTCATATTTCTTATTTATTTAAGGAGAAATCTTGGACTACGTGTGTTTTTCAAACTTTATATTGGGTAAGAAATATATTTATTCGTAAATTTAAAGCGTTCAAACTTCTGACAAACAGTGCATAAAACTATATCAGACGTGGCTTGGATACTATCGTTGTTCGTGTTTGTTGTTCCTGGTCTATCTATATTGATATTCGACTAGGAGCACTAGCTAGCCTTAGAAGACCTGACCCGACCGATCCGAACGCAAAAATATAGTAAGAGCCTAAGCGTGGCACAACGAGTTTTTTTAACGTAGAGCTGATTATTAATTACTAATAAAAATCACAAATATAAGCCAATAAAGTCACATTCATATAAATCAACTGGGCCAACAAAATACATTTATATAAACTAATATGGTCACGATTATCTAAGCCAACAAAGAAAAATTCATATAAGCCGACAAAGAAAAAAATATCAATATCTTACTTCTTTTTTGGCGTCTTTATATCTTTTAAGGTTTTCTTCGTTTTTACAGAATACAATACTACTAGTTACAAAGTATTGTATTCTGTAAAAACGAAGAAAACCTTAAAAGATATAAAGACGCCAAAAAAGAAGTAAGAAGAGCAATATATGAAGCAAAAACCAAGGCATATGAAGATTTCTATAAGAAACTAGATACTAAAGAAGGAGAGAAAGATATATATAAAATAGCAAAATTTAGAGAAAAACAAACAAGAGATCTAACCCAAATTAAATGCATAAAAGATGAGAATGAAAACATTTTAGTGAAAGACGAGGACATAAAAGATCGATGGAAGAGGTATTTCAATAATCTTTTTAATGAACCGAAGAGGAATGAAGTCACATTAGGGGAACTAGGCCAATCTGAACTGAATAGAAACCGTACCTTTTATCGTAGAATTCAACTTCATGAAACAGAAAAAACACTAAACAAAATGAAAACTGGCAAAGCAGTTGGCCTAGATGATATACCAATTGAAGCGTGGAAATGTTTAGGTGGAGTTGGAATTGCATGGCTTACTAAATTATTTAATGTTATTCTAAAAACTAAGAAAATGCCTGATGAATGGAGAAAAAGTATATTTGTTAGGAATTTTATTGTTTAGATTTTGATGAATGCCATGTAAAACTTAGAATAGAAAGTTGGCACCCCAATTCTTGTTGTAAAATGCATTGTAATGAATAGAGTGGCCAGCCAAGACAACATACGCCCCTAACATGCAAGAAGACAATCAAGATCGGAAGGAAAACTCACTGTGAGAGAGACAATTGAGTATGGCAAAGAAGAGTAGACGGAACTCTATCAAGAAGCGGTGAGATGAGATGCACTGAGTGGAGCATCACCAAGTCAACTCAAGAAAAGCCAAGTCACAAGTTGAAGTGACAAGAGTCATCCATGATTGGAAGTCGACTCTAAGTCACCTGGGAAAGCAAGGAAATGCAAATCAAGTCGAGATAATCAGTAAAAGAACCGTTGCATTTAAATCAAGAGATTTACTTAAACAAGTAATATCTCCATACTACCTTTCTTGGAGTGCTCACCCCAGGAAGCGTGCAAAAAGGAACGAACCAATGGGAAGCACTACACCGTGTCGAACTCGAAAAGGTGAAAAGAATAATTCATACGAGGAAACGGCAATTCCAAGAATCGCAAGCCAACGATCGCAAAGTGACTTTCAAAAATAAGCCTATCTCTTCAACGGGCAAATTTTTGAAAGTTCACTATAAAAGGCCGAGGAGTTTGTTTGAAGGAGGATGCATGAATGACACATACGTGAGATATACAAGCACATTAAAAAAAAAAAAAAAAACAATCTCAATCCTCAAGCCTACATTTCAAGTACATCAATCCAACACTTACCTCCGTGAAGGAGAGAAACTTCAACCAATTGAAGAGGAAACCTTTGAAAACAAGGGGTCTACTTTCCAGAAGGATTGTAGAAAAGTTCAAGGTTGAACTAAGTCTTAAGCATTTGGAGGGCTTCGTGATCAAATCCAAAGAGCTTGAGCAAGTGAGTCAGTAGTAGTAGCAAGGCACGCCCTGTGAAGAAGAAGAGTCGAGTCGCACGAGAAGCCACCGAGTGATCAAGGCGTCTCGGGCCGAGTCCCAAAGGATCAAGTTGGGCTGTTGTGATCAAGACTTGTATCCGGACTATTACCACTTTGTAAACCGATCATTACTTAGTGGATTCCTTCAGAGTTGGAGAAGAGAGAGAGTAGAAGAATTGCCCCATCTTCGAACCTCTATAAAAACTTTATTTGTGTCATTTACATTTCAAAGATTTAAATTCCTCGCACTTTTAACTCGCTTATATCTCACGATAAATTTGCTATCCATTTGATAATTTACAAGTACTAAATCAAGCTCTAATATCTTGCTTAATCAAACTTAAGGGTGTTAAGTCTTCCGTAAATAAATAAAACCACAAATGAGTTAAATTGTAGCCAACAACCGAGTTACTCCATCAACAAACACTCGAAATTTGAGTACATGTTGAGAGATTAACTCTACTTGAGTGACTAATTCGACCGTCCATCAAGGACACAAAATTGTGTAGAATTAACTCAGTAGATTTAAAAGGACTAAATCGAAAATTTGGTAAGGTTTATTCAACCCCCTTCTAAACCTTACACTTACACCCCTTGGGACCTACAAGTGGTATCGAGCGGTTGGTTCATTGAACCCTCCGCACCGGTTATCGAACTAGATCTCCAAACTTCTCAAAGTCCGCTTTAGTACTTAAACTTTCAAAACTCCTTTTATTAAAAATCATTATCATGGAAGCAAATTTGACACGCATCCCTATGTTCACTATTGAAGAATTTGATGATTGGAAAATTCGTATGCGAGCTCATCTATCAAAGATTACATGATAAGATGTGGATAGTAATAGAAGATGGGCCTCTACAAATATTAAAAGTGAACACAACTTGTACGAAGAGTTGCAACAAGGAGAAGAAGATGTTGCTCCTAGACCACCATGGTTGAAAACCAAGAACCGAGTGGACAAATGATGACAGAAAAGATACAACCTGGATAATGTAGCCAAGGACATCCTCTACAAAACCTTGACAAAGCCATGTTCAACAAAGTCAAATCATGCAAAACGGCTAAAGAAATCGGGACAAGTTTCGACATTGATTTGTGAAGGCTCGTGAGCAAATCAAAGAAAACAAATTGTCGATGAGAAGACAAAAATTTGAAAATTTCAAAATGATCTCGTGAGAGAACCTGGATCAACTAGACGCTCGGTTCACGTAAATCACAAACGAGTTGTCTACACTTGGAAAGGAATATACACAGAAGAAATGTGTATGAAGATCCTAAAAAGTCTTCCACCGAATGGGAAATGAAGGTCATGGCACCGAGACATTCCATGGACCTATCAAAGACATCCAACCATGAACTATTCTCGCACCTCAAAAGCCTATGAGTTTGAGCCGAGAAGAAAAGACCAGAAGAGACAAAACTTGTACCCAAAACAAATGCTTTAATTGTCAAAGATGGGAAGAGAGTCGAGGTCAAAGAGGCAATTGACCCGAAGAAATAGCCCCGATGGTTAAAAGATTTAACAAGTTCTTTAACAAGAACTACAAGAGAGGAAAGGGTGAATCTTCCGTAAGACACTCGGCTCCCTCCAAATCAAGGGATGATAGGCCAACCAAGAGAATGCATCATCAACAAGTTGAGTATCAAAGGGCGACAACTCAAGAGTAGAAAGAGTCGATCAAAAGGTCAATATCTATGTTGGAATTGTAGACAACCAGGTCACTATGCCATTGATCGCTCATATCCTAGTCAACAAGACAGAATGAAGAAGAAAGAAAGGTCTTCGAGAGAAAGAAGACAAGAAAAGAAAAAGGCAATGATGGTCAGCAGAGATCGCGAGACAAAATGTGTCAAGAGAGACAAATGATTCGAGAGCAAGCAGTGAAGCCGACTACTCGAACTCGAGTGACTCTGAAGAAGAAGCCTTGATCTCCGCTTAATGGCCAAAGAACAAGATCAAGAAGATGAGGTACAATCTAATTCAACAAGCTCGTACACTAGTGATTTCTTTGTGACACACACACTTCATCACCTACTGATCTTTATGATTCATTAGGCAAAATGATGAAAGATTTTGAGCACATTAAATCCTCACACACACTATTGAATGAGGAAAACAACCTACTTAAAAGTCAAAACTCAAAGTCGACTAAGGAGCCGAGTACTCTAAGTCAAATAGTCATGAAAATGAAAGTTTAAAGGCCGAAAATGCTAAATTAGTAGCAGAAATTGCTGCTATAGAAAAGAGGAGAATGACCTCAAAATGTTATTGCCTCATTCACTAAGGCATCTAAATCATTGGATGATCTTATTATGAGTCAAAGAGAATGTGGAGACAAGACAAAGCTTAGATTTAATTCCTTTGTGCCATGTCAAACCTCAAGAGTAATTTTGGAAAAAGGATCTTCAAGTCATGAAGAGTCCGAAAAACCCAAAACTCTAAATGTTGCACACACATTCACTCCAAAGCACAATACTAAGCAAACCGGCCTTGGTTACAAAGGAAAAGGAAAACAAAACGAGATTGAGTGTCTTTGAAAGGACACCGAGAAGAGATTCACCGAGTCCTTCAAAGAACTCCTAACGTAAAATACTCGTAAAAAGAAAGCAGAGCTACCAAAAATCCTTAAAATCCATAAAAGAAATACATATGATGGGAATGGTAGAAAATATCCAAGCCAAGCCGATTGGAATAATGTGAACCATCAAAGATAGACTTATGGAATATAAGCCCAGTGGCAAAGGCCTAGAACTCAACAAAGGCCATTCCAAAAGTATAAGAGCTTTCATCAAAGACACACACATGCACCTAGGCACTACACTCAAAAGCACCACAATTACCCAAGGAAGGCAATTGCTAAAACACATATGCAGCATACTGAGACAAAAGAGACAAACAGTATGAACCTAGAATCCCCAAGCAATTTGCCGTAATTAATTATGATTATGGCACTCGATAGATGGCAACCCCTTAGAGTCAAATCATTTGGCTATAGGTTGGTTGGATCATCTTACAATTCTAACCCCTCAGACCCGCATAAGTATGGGTACCTAAAACTTAATTTCCTTGATTGCAGTTCAAGGAACAAATGAGTGCCAAGGAACCTGGTACATGGATAGTGGTCGCCCCGGATATATGACAGAAATAAGAGAAATCACAAAATTCAAGGAAGTCAAAGGAGCCAAAGTAATATTTGGGGAAATGAAGCTCCCGGTGAAATAAGAGGCATTGGATCCATCAAGAGGAATGAATTAGAAATCACAGATGTTGCATATGTTGAAGGACTCAACTTCAACCTATCGAGTATCGATCACCTGCGTGACAAGGGCTACAATGTTGATTCAACATGGGTGTATGCCAAATCAAGGATATTGAATCAAATGAAGTTGTCTTTGCAAGGAAATAGACAAAGAATATGTATGTAGTGGATTGGTCAACCGCAACATCCAAAGACTGTCTACTAGCAAAGAAAGAGCACAAATGAATCAAGTCATTGTGGGCACAAAAAGTGAGTCACCCGAATTTCAAAACAATTAACAAGCTAGCAAGAAGTCATTTTCTAGAAGGACTTCCGGACTCGATATACAAGAAGGAGAGTATATGTGATGCATGTCGGAAGGGAAAACAAATCAAGTCGTCATTCAAAGAAAAGACATGCCCATCCTCAACAAGAATATTGCATCTACTTCATATGGATCTATTTGGCCCAAAGGGAACCAAACAAAGATAAGTGGAAAGAAATACACCTTGGTGGTAGTAGATGACTACTCAAGATATACATGGACAATATTCATGTGCAAGAAGAAAGAAACCCTACAAAAACTACCACAAATGATGAAGAGAATTCAAAATGAGAAGAGTCAAACCATTATCAAAATAAGATCGGATAGAGGAACCGAGTTTGTCAATGGAATAATAACTCAAGATTGTATTGAGAATGGTATTGGTCATGAACTATCAAACAAGGACTCCACAAAGAGAATGGAGTTGCGAAAGAAGGAATGAACCCTCAAAGAAGCAGCAAGAAGACCATGTTAGTCAAGGGGGTTACTAAAAAGATTTTGGGTCAAGCAATTAACACGGCTTGCTACACCCAAAACAGATGTATGATAAATAGACAAATGACAAAGACTCCTATGAGATCCGGATGAAGAAAACCAAATGTTGCATATTTCAGATATTTGGATGTAAATGCTTCATCCACAACAATGGCAAAGACAACCTAAAGGCTTTTGATGCTAAAGTCGATGAAGGTATCTTCTTAGATACTCACCGAAAGCAAAGCCTACAGGGTACTCAACAAAAGAACTATGGTTACAGAGGAATCCATTCATGTAGTATTCGATGAGCCAAATGTAAATGGAGAAGACATTGAAGAGTCACCGATAAGTTGAATCATCCAATCATACGTAAGAGTCCCTACGCTGAAGCTCAAGCCGGGATTATCAACTCGAAAGAAGATGAGATAGTCAATCTCAAAAGCAAATGAAAATTTGCAATAAGTGACCACGAAAGAGTCGACCTCAAAGAACACAAACCGCAAGTCGATCAATCCAACTAACTCACTCCAACCTCGATGTAAGATGGTCGAGAGACCATCCACCGTAACTTGTCATTGGAGATATGAGAGAAGGTGTCAAAACAAGATCCGAACTCAACAAGAAGCTATGTTCACATGCTTCATTTCGCAAATAGAGCCAAAAGATGTGTCACAAGCATTGATGACACACATTGATTCAAGCTATGCAAGAAGAGTCAATCAATTTGAGAGAAATAAAGTATGGGAACTAGTGCAAAGACCCATACATCAAAATGTTATTGGAACCAAATGGGTATTCGAAATAAGATGAACGAGGAAGGTTCTGTGGTAAGAAACAAAGCAAGATTGGTAGCCAAAGGATATTGCCAAGAAGAAGGGATAGATTTTGATGAAACATTTGCCCATGTAGCAAGATTGGAAGCTATAAGGATGTTTCTTGCCTATGCGACTCACAAGAATTTCATTGTATATCGATGGGATGTAAAAAGTGCATTCCTAAATGGTTTATTGGAAGAAGAAGTATACGTTGAACAACCTCCAGGATTTGAGCGTAAGACTCTTGGAGACAAGGTATACAAACTCAAGAAAGCCTTGTATGGATTGAAACAGCACCCAGCATGGTATGATACCCTGTCACAATTCCTAATCAAAAATGGATTCACAAAAGGAAAAGTAGATAGAACACTTTTCGTAATTCAAGACAAGAAGAGTATACCGCTTGTTCAAATATATGTGGATGACATCATTTTTGGATCCACTAACAAAGAGTCGTGTGAAAATTCTCAAACCTCATGCAAAGTAAATTTGAAATGAGCATGATGGGAGAACCGACATTTTTCCTTGGACTTCAAGTGAAACAATTGAAGGATGGAACCTTCATAAGTCAAACAAAATATACCAGGGATTTAATGAAGAAGTTTGGTATGGAAGAGAAGTCGCCCAGAAAAATACCAATGAACACATCACCAAAATGGACATGGATGCAGATGGCAAGCCCAGATCAAACAAGATACGAGCACTTATCGGATCATTGCTCTATCTCACAAAGAAGCGTGCCGTACATCACCTTTGTCAGTAGGTGTATGTGCAAGATTTCAATCGCTCCAAAAGAGAGCCATATGACAAAGCCTAAGAGAGAATATTGAGATACTTGAAAGGAAGCCAAGAAGTAGGCCTATGGTATCCAAAGGAAGGTGGATTCAAGCTAATTGGCTATTCGATTCTCGACTATCTTTGGATGCAGAGTGACAGAAAAAGCACTTCAGTGCACTGTCAAATGCTAGAAACAGACTAATTTCCTGGTTTAGCAAGAAGCAAAACTCAATAGCCACCTCTACAAAATGAGGCGTAATAATACATAGGCTTGGCAAAATGTTGCAGCCCAAGTCCTATGGATGAGACAACAAATGAGAGACTATGAAGTTGAAGAAAAGAAATTCCAATCATGTGTGATAACACAAGTGCCATTGCAATCACTCAAAATCCCGTGGCCGCACTCAAGAACAAAACATATTGATGTCGATATCATTTCATAAGAGATCATGTTGAAAAGAAGGACATTATCTTGGAATATATCTCAATCGATAAACAACTAGCCGACATCTTCACAAAACCATTATGTGAGTCAAGATTTGAAGAACTCAAGCATGAGTTGGGGTTAATTGAGCTGAAATGACACTGCATTTAATCAAAGAAGAGTATTAGAACAAAAAAGTGAAAAAGAGTCGAAAACAAATCACCAAGAATCACCAGACGGAAAGACAACTACACACCGAGTCACCGATAGAGTCGCTAAGAGAAATGTGAGAAGTAGAGTTAAATCAAATCGCCCAAGAGATAAGTTTGAATAACTTATGAGCAAAATGACAAAAAACGCAATGCTTTGACTTAGCGGGAATGTTTTTAAGGAACACGTCAAAGATAATGATGATGTGTACGGACATAAAGTCGCACACTAAGCTTATGATTGGATATAAATGTTGCCGCATTAAATACGAGACGTGAAATGCTCAATAGGCATGCGAAATCCAAGCCGTTGATTTCGATCACAATTCAAAACCGCCTGCGCACGCCCTTTCATAAACCATATTTAAACCATTTTCGCCCCGTTTCTCTCTCACACTTCTAAAAACTGCTCATCTTTTTCTCTCAAAAGCAAAGGCAAACTACTCTCAAACCCTACCAACATTCAAATCAATTTCTCGAGATTTTTCTTGATATAATCCTGAGAAATAACACCAACTTATGACTTTACCAAGCTAGAAAGCAAATCCACACCGGTTCGACGGTGGATTTCGACGGAATGGTGAAGCAGGTCCGACGACACCCTGGTGAAGAAAATCGCGGAAAAGTTGGAAACGCCCCACTAAAACCGCTTTCTAACGCTGAATATCCTATGACCTATGTGGAGGAGGTCGCGATTCCCTACGTGAATGCCGAGATTCACGAGGAAGGAATCAAGTCATCTGCTCACGGGAAGCAATGACTATCACCGCCAAGATTTGGTCAATATTGCTCACTACCCGCAGAAGAGCAAATCAAATTAAGGAAGCCGATGTAAACTTGGCCGACGATGAAAGAAATAGCCAAGTCCGACCTTTGTGATAAAATTATATACACAAAGAAACAAGAGATCACCAAGGAGGATTATCACAAATTGTTGGACATAGTTGCCAAATGTATCGACATCAAATTTGGCGCTTTGACCAACTATCAAAGGCAAAGTCAAGTTGTGATGGCCGCAATCATCGAAGAAAAGAAGATAAACTCGGCCGGTTTATCTACACAGCAGACTCTGCCGAACGTGGGGAACAAGTCCTTCAAAGAAGATGGCACATTTGGAGGATCCTCGGATATGGCCTAGTGATTGGCCTTTGCTATTGAGGTGAAAGGAGTCCCTCTTAGACATGGGAAGGCCTTCCATGTTAACAAGAGGATGTTCGAGCTAACCTCTCGATGCTCGTGTCGAGCTTATGCCAAGAGAGTCGACACCAAATGGTGGGGGAATCACCGACCAAGATACAAATGCTTCCTCTCCAAAGAAGAAAGTCGCCCGCAATGCCAAGAAGATCACGCCGCCCCTGCAAAGAAAACCAAACATGCTCCCCGCCCGCAGAGTCACCCGCCCCAAGAAGTGTGTCACCCCCCCCAGCAGAGGTCGAGAAGGACTCACAAATACCTTCTCCGATCGTCAAAAGGAGGAGAATCGACAAGCCTGCACGGCCACCTCCTCGAAACAAACACCAAAGATCGCCCCGCCGCCCAAGACTCGAGGACACCGCCTCAACTGTAAATTCCCCGGTACAAACCAGAGACGAAGAAGACTCGTCAAGCGGTCCGAACAGAGAAACCAAATTGATCGGGCTTACTCACCTAGCACAAATACCGAGACTACTGGAGAAGTAGAGTCTCCGGATGTAGTTGATGAAACATCCAAGTCTCTGAAGGCGATCACAGAGGCAACTCAAGACACACCGTAGCTCACACAAATTAAACACAAGAAGAACCACCAAATTTTACAGATAGTGATGTAATGATCCTATCTCCACCTTACCCGACATCCAAAATCGTCTGCGTGAGTGGAGAAAATGGAAGTTGAGCAAGTCAAGGAACAGTTCCAACGGCCCGAGTTCATAGAAGAAGAAGAGAATCTGCTAAATTTCCTCGACTAACTATCGTGCTCCCAAAGACTTGATGAGGACAATCGCTTAGACATCCCGCAGATCTACAAGGACAGGGAGAGAGCAAAGCAAGTCAAGAAGCCGAAGACACGTGAGAAGGCAAGATCCGCCTATCTCCCACACCACTACGTAACACTTCCATCCTCTTCTTGATGTCTTCTCGGGCAAAGTGATGAGGATCCGTAAAATGTCTGCGCCACGTAAGAGTTACAAATGCAAAGAAGCATTGCATGAATCAAGAATTCTTCACGAGCAAAGACTAATGGAGGGACCAGAGAGTCCTCCGTAACACACCGAAATCGATCCTATGGGAGTGGTTCAAAGAAATAACCACCGATGTTGCTTTGCTACCACTTCCCACTCACTCGGAAGAAGGCAATAAGGGAAATGGCGATGAAATCCGGGCTAGTGGGGACCCCAACGAGCCAACCCCTATTGAAGGTGTGCCACCACCGCCCCAACTAACAACCATCAATTGCAATAGCCGAGTCCGAGACAAGTGACCCCACTCCAAGTCACTCACCGGTGCGCGCCGGGAGGGGAAACTCCTCCACCGCAGCAAGGCCTGGAGGATGCTTTGCAGATGACTCCACAAAGAAGCAATGAGGCGAAGAAGAGAAATTACAATCACAAGAAGAACAAAGAAGTTGCCATCAACGAAGCTCGCATGCTTGAGATCTCCCGGTGAGGTGCCAACCGCTCTGAAGGCTAATGACGCCGATGCGCAAAGGCACGAGAAGGAACAACCCTGGAGTTAACACTGGCGATGAAAGTGCAATCCATGGGGTTGAGACTCCAATGGATGCCATCAGAAGACCCTAAGACAAATGACACGTCCGAAAGGGAGGACCAAGGCCTCGCAGCAGAGAGACCGCTGGAGGAAATGAAGGCCCACGGGAGGTTGAGACTTCCCGGGGTAAAGAGGCAAGTAGAGAACATCCCTCCCGCAATCATCGACCCATCCGAGAAGGAGATCGCGCACTTCATGATTCCCAGGACAACCCCGATGTCACTTTTCCGGGATCGAGAAGACGAAGAAGAAGCCGAGTCAACCCCATGACAAATCCAAAAGACTCACCATGGGTGTTCCAAGCACGAGTAAGTCCGATCCCAAGACTACTCACAAACTTTTAACTTTGATGATGAGCCACCACTAGAAATCTCATCATCGTACGATGACGCCGCCGATAAGGCCGAGGACAAGTCTTCATCGAAAAGGAAAAATCACCGAGACCAACGGTCATTAAGATACCGAGGCTCAAGAAGTTTAGTCTATTTCACAACCAAACCCAAACAACCGTAAAACCACCGCCGGGCTCCTCAAGCCACACTGGATCGATTCCCAAAAGAACTTCACGCGCACCGCTCATCATTGAATGCATCCCGATCGGCGGTGATGAATCTTTTGTAGAATCTTTCCCTTTCTCACCGGAGATACCGAACTCCACGAAGAGTCGAAAAATGAGCAAGCACGATATCACGACCACCTCCCTCCTCGTTTTTCACTCGTGCACCATTGTTCCAAACGATTTTGATTTCGACGTTGTATGGCCATCACCGCAATGAATCACCAAGTTCGAGAAGTGTTCAAGGCACTTTTTTTGAAGTTGAAAAGATGGAGAGGCATCGAGCCTCTTTGGATATGCGCCCGACAACAGAGATGCCAACCTTACAAAATGACTTGAGAGGCATCACAAATCGATAAGAGAATGGTGGCAACAAAGAAGAATCAATGCGTGTGGAACAGTGAGATACTTCTTAACCTTGTTCAACAAGTCGTGTGTGGAGAGCCGAGAATGTTGATGCAAAAACGGTTTAGAGGAACACATTGAGCATATGCATGAAGCTCACACCGCCGAGATCAAGTCGCTGCGTGAGCGAATGCAAATGATATACAAACGTTTGGAAGAACACATGACGAGAAAATTCAGCCTTCTCATGGCCGAGATGAAGCTAATTTCAGCAGAATCCAACGCTACTCGGCCTCAATTCGTCGTCGCATACAACGCATCGATTGAAGCGAATTCAACCATCGAAGACTCGACTTCATGCTTGCCAAGATGTTCCCTGGGTTCCTCTATCCTTTGATGATGCCAAAAAGGGGAAGAGGAATACCTTAAAGCAAAGAAAATCAAGTCGAAAAAAGAAAGGAGCAATGAGAAGGAGCAAATGAGAAGGGAAAATCAACGAGGAAAATTTGAAATCAAGAAAGGAAAATCACGAGGGGGAAGGATCAAAAGATATGACCTTGATGATTGCACAAACCCCCCAACAGGTCCTCACACAAACCGTGACATTATAAGCAAAAACTCCCAGTGACTCGCCACTCCAACACTCTGATCTATGGCCGAGAAGAGAAAAGAAATTGAAGCGAGGGATGAAGGAAGTGGAAGGAAGAATGGATGCCAGGGTGATGAACATCTTGAAAGAACATGGAGGCATTCCAATTGGAGAGACACGTATACCATTTCGTATGTCGGACAGAGCCAAGATCGGTTGACGAATTCAAAATGCTCGAATCAAGGATATTTTGCAAATATGTCCATGGCTCAAGCTTGGGACTTACTTGTATCGGGAAAAGGGTCTCACATTATGTGAGGAAGGCGACAGACAAGACTTCCGATCCTCTGCTGGTCACTCGCTAGTCAATCACCGGGAAGAAGAAACCCCAAAGATGATACGCCAGAGGTAGAGGAAGAAGCGGCGATGGAGGAAGAAGCTTGCACCTAGGCCTCGCCCAAGAATATCGAATACGTAGATCCCGGAAAGAAAGGAGGGATCTCTTCGGGCCGGGCTTGACCAAGTGGCAAATTTGCGAGTGGCTAAAACTAACGCCGAGTATGTAAAGAGAATAGAAGAAGAAAACAAAAGACAAACTCAGCTATGGCGGGAGAGACAGAAAGACTAAGGAAAGATGAAGCCGCCCGAGGAAGGCATATGAGAAGAAAAAGAAGGCAAAATGACGACGAGAAAAAGAGAAGAAGAGAAGAAGATGCTTGATCAAGATGAAAGAAGGAGATAAATGGGGTTTATGAAGTGTTGTTGTCCGACCCTTCATGTATTTTATTATGTAAATACATACAATGTAAGTCTTCTCGTAATAAAGTTATAAATTTTTTTGTGAAGACAAACTATATACTCTCGATACACCTTGTAAACATGGATGTGTTAAGTACAAGAATGATATGATCAATAAAAAGATTGATTCTCACGCATACATTCTATGTCAATACACTATCCGTATGTATCTTTGTTATTTGCATATTTGTATGATTTAAGTTTTGGCATCATCAAAAAGGGGGAAATTGTTATGAATTTTATTGTTAGATTTTGATGAATGCCATGTAAAACTTAGAATAGAAAGTTGGCACCCCAATTCTTGTTGTAAAATGCATTGTAATGAATAGAGCTGGCCAAGCCGAGTCAAGACAAACTACGCCCTAACATGCAAGAAGACAAATCAAGATCGGAAGGAAAACTCACTGCGTGAGACAATGAGTATGGCAAAGAAGAGTAGACGGAACTCTATCAAAGAAGCAAATGAGATGCAAACAGTGGAGCATCACCAAGTCAACTCAAGAAAAGCCAAGTCACAAGTTGAAGTGATGAAGAGTCATCCAATGATTGGAAGTCGACTCTAAGTCACCTGGGAAAGCAAGGAAATGCAAAGTCGAGATAATCAAAAAGAACCGTTGCAGAGAAATCAAGAGATTTACTTAAACAAGTAATATCTCCATACTACCTTTCTTGGAGTGCTCACCCCGAAGCGTGCAAAAGGAACGAACCAATGGGAAGCACTACACCGTGATGAACTCAAAAGGTGAAAAGAATAATTCATACGAGGAAACGGCAATTCCAAGAACGCAAGCCAACGATCGCAAAGTGACTTTCAAAAATAAGCCTATCTCTTCAACGGGCAAATTTTTGAAAGTTCACTATAAAAGGCCGAGGAGTTTGTTTCGAATGAGGATGCATGAATGACACATACGTGAGATATACAAGCACATTAAAAAAAAAAAACAAACAATCTCAATCCTCAAGCCTACATTTCAAGTACATCAATCCAACACTTACCCGTGAAGGAGAGAGAACTTCAACCAGCTTGAAGAGGAAACCTTTGAAAACAAGGGGTCTACTTTCCAGAAGGATTGTAGAAAAGTTCAAGGTTGAACTAAGTCTTAAGCATTTGGAGGGCTTCGTGATCAAATCCAAAGAGCTTGAGCAAGTGAGTTGTAGTAGCAAGGCAAATGCCGCCTGAAGAAGGCCGAGTCGCACGAGAAGCCACCGAGTGATCAAGGCGTCTCTCGATCGAGTCCCAAAGGATCAAGTTGGTGTTGTGATCAAGACTTATATCCGGGATCATACCACTTTGTAAACCGATCATTACTTAGTGGATTCCTCCAGAGTTGGAGAAGAGAGGAGTAGAAGAATTACCCCATCTTCGAACCTTTATAAAAACTTTACCGTGTCATTTACATTTCAAAGATTTAAATTCCTCGCCCACTTTTAACTCGCTTATATCTCACGATAAATTTGCTATCCATTTGATAATTTACAAGTACTAAATCAAGCTCTAATATCTTGCTTAATCAAACTTAAGGGTGTTAAGTCTTCCGCAGTAAATAAAACCACAAATGAGTTAAATTGTAGCCAACAAATGAAGTTACTCCATCAACAAATTGACCGAAGTCTGTTGAGAGATTAACTCTACTGAAAGTGACTAATTCGATCGTCCATCAAGGACACAAATGTAGAATTAACTCAGAGATTTAAAAGGACTAAATCGAAAATTTGGTAAGGTTTATTCAACCCCCTTCTAAACCTTACACTTACACCCCTTGGGACCTACAATATTGATACCTATATATAAAAACAAAGGGGATATACAAAATTGTGCAAATTACAGGGGAATTAAATTAATAAGTCATACAATGAAACTATGGGAAAGAGTTATAGAAGCAAGAATAAGAAATGAAACTAGTATATTAGATAATCAATTTGCTTCATGCCGGAAGATCCACAATTGAAGCTATACACTTAATTAGACGATTATGTGAACAATATAATGAGAGAAAACAAGATTTACATATGGTTTTTATTGATCTTGAAAAGGCATACGATAGAGTCAACCGTGATATAATGTGGCGCGTATTGGAAAAAAGATGAATAAAAATAGCCTACATAGATGCCATAAAAGATATGTATGATGGTATAACAACATGTATTAGGACACCAACAGGAATATCTAGCGAATTCCCAAACACTATAGGTTTGCATCGAGGATCCGCTCTAAGCCCGTACCTTTTATCCCGATAATTGATGAAATCACTAAACACTTACAAAAATCCATCCCTGAATGTATGTTATTTGCAGACGATATAGTTTTAATTGATGAAACAAGGGAAGGAGTAAATGCAAAATTGGAAGTTTGGAGAGAAGCACTCGAATCAAAAGGTTTTACTATAAGTAGGGCTAAAACAGAATACATGGAATGCCACTTTAGTAAAAACAACAGGAACAATGAGACGAAGGTTAAAATTGATGGACATGAAGTGAGTATAACAAAGAGTTTTAAATACTTAGGATCTATAATTGAAGAGAACGGAGAAATCAATAAAGATGTCACACATAGGATCCAAAGTGCGGGTTGGAATAAATGGAGGAGTGCATCTTCTATCCTTTGACCGTAAAATACCATTAAAATTGAAAGGAAAATTTTATAAAACGGCCATAAGGCCCGCAATGCTTTACGGAGCGAATGTTGGGCGTCTAAATATGAACACGAACAAAAATGAGGGTAGCAGAGATGAGAATGCTAAGATGGATGTGCGGACACACTAGATTAGATAGAATAAGAAATGAACACATTAGAAACAAAGTGGGAGTAGCACCAATAGACGAGAAAATTAGAGAAACACGATTAAGATGGTTTGAACATGTTTATAGGAGACCTTTAGATGCACCCGTGCGACGTTTAGAAGGTAGAGAATCACTCACACAAATCAAAAGAGGAAGAGGTAGCCTAAAAAGACTTGGAAAGAAGCTATTAAACATGACATGTTATACCTAGAAATAAACGAAAATATGGCTTATGACCGTAAACGATGGCGCGATATGATCCGTATAGCCGACCCACGAGCGGGATTAAAAACTTAGTTTGTTGTTGTTGTTGTATACTTGTTTGACTTTTAATTAGGACAAAAACTCCCGTCGGGTGGGTCTAACGGGCCAAAATTCATTAGACGGATCCCAAAACCGACCGATAGAATTTTTGTAAGCAAGGACATGTATTGACAAATCCCTCCGAAAAGTATATTAGCAATCCATCCGAAAAGTATTAGCAATTCTCTTGAAAAGTATTAGTGTAGTTCACTTGAAAGTATTTTTATAATATCGATGGGCGGTGATATAGTATCACGAAACCACTCGAAAAGTATTAGTTTTTTTCATCATCCGAAAGTATTAGTAGTACTTCCTAAAAGTATTAGTACGTAATTCACTTGAAAACATTTAATAGCTCATCTAAAAGTATTAAGTTTTTCCGTCAAATGTATTAGTAGTCCTTGTGAAACGTATTAGTAGTTCAAATTAAACGTATTAGTAGTCCTTGTGAAACATATTAGTAGTTCATGTGAAAGGTGTTTAGTATTTCCCCTAAAAAGTATTAACTTCTCTTAAATTTTTTAATAATTCACCTAAGAAGTTTTAATGTTTTCCTAAAAGTATTAGTTAGTCCCACTAAAAAGTATTAGTAGTTCCCTAAATAATATTAATTTTTTTCTCAAAAATCATTTAATAATCCTCTAAAAATATTAGTTTTCCCCTAAAAATTTTAGATTTTTCCTAAAAATTATTAGTAGTTTCTTTCTAAATCTTTACTTGATTTGACAAAAATGCTAAAATTTTGTCAAATCTTTACTTGATTTTGCGGATATTGAAAATCTTGCCTCCATAGTTCCATTTTTCTCATGGGAAGCTTGTTAATTGGTCCACAAAAGTATTTTGTTGTGCGAACTGCGAACAACCTCTGTTGCTAGGAAGACTATGCTTGCAATTAATTACAAAAACAAATTAATCATGGAATGTAAGTAGAATTCAACAAATCAGACGGAAGTTACCAAATTGAATGTAAAAGAACTAAAGAAGAGTAGTGGCCTATTACCCATGGAACACACAATCACGATTGGAGTTGGGTGGAGAAAGTAGAGATGTTAAACGGGCGATCCTAGCCCTATATATACGGGTCAAATTCTAACGGGTTTTGGGCTAAACGGGCCACTACTATGCGGGCTAGATTTTGAGAACCTAACCCTAGCGGACTCACGGGCTCAACAGCCACTAATGGGCTACAAGCCAAAAATTTTTTTTTATTTAAATCTAATTTTTATACTAAAACATGTATAACAATATAACAATCAAACTAAATATGCAAAATTAAATTACACAATTTTTTTATGTTGCATTACAAGGATAAAAGTCTTAAAATTCAAATATAATCAAACATCATCATTATCACAAAAGGCTTTGAAACTTTAAGAACATACTTATCGCAATAAGAGTTAAAACAAAAATATGTGTGAAAACTCATTTCAAATGAAAATAGAAACAACAAACTACAATGTAGAATGATAAACACTATATAATGAATATTTTCTTAATACCTTTTTGATTTTTGTCAAACAAATCAAATAAATATAAATAATGATAAAACACGATTTGATGTTCAATGTTTGTGCGTGAGATAAGTTGAAATCTTAAAATACAACAAATTCGTCTTTATAATTATTTGCATAAAGTTTCAATTATTTGTCACATTTAAGTTACGAAAATGTTAAATTTTTTAGATTATAGTATTGTATTTATTAGAGAGATATAAATTATATAACATTTTAAATCATCATAATTGATTACATTTTAAGTCACTATAAAAATAAATTTCTTAGGAAATGTTACGTAAATTTTGTTATCCCTTTATTTACCAATCCTCTATTTTGAAAAACAAAAATTCAAAAATACCAAAATTCAAAAAAAAAAATCGGGCTGGCCCATTTAGCTCATGGTGGACTCTCCCGGGCCAAAAAGGCCCAGTTGTCGGGCCAAAGATTTAGAGGCCATAACCCCGTGTTTTTTGCGGTTTAAACGGTGGCCCGCCCGCCTGTTAACATCTCTGGAGAGAGAGAGATAAAGACGGAGAAAAGGCTATTGCAATTTAACCCATATACCTAAGACGGGTAGGGCTTGAGGACCCATCTGCCGGATTAGGTCCGTCAGACGGTCGACATGAGACATGCTCATTAATTAGTGCATTTTTCTTTCATTGTCTTTTTTTTTAGCTACAAACTCTTTCATCGTACCTATGTTAATAAGTAATAAAGTTGAATTCATGAATCTCTTAATAAACATTCTTACAAAGTACAAATTTATAATTATATTATCATTTATATATTTATAATAGAAAACACAAGGCTTTATTTAATTATAATTTTATATAATCATAAAATAGATGCAACGGCCTCATCGGCTTCAAGAGAGGACTGGGCATGGGTGTCACCAAATCATATCACATTAGGATTGGGGTAGCGAGCTCTAAATAATTACATCATTTAATCTATATAATTACATCATCACCAACTAAATATATGTGATTTTTATTTAGTTATGTATATGAAAAATATTTTATATAAGTGAAAATATAAATTAGTTGGGGTAGCGAGCTCCTAGCTAGGGGATAAAACTGAATTCTACCCGCATATTAATAGGTATTAATTTTCAATCACATACCCATTTCATTAGAGTTTCAGTGGGTGGGTACCCACAACTACTCATCATGTTGCCATCCTATGTATCATGACTTTTGTATCATATTTAATTTTTTCTTTTTAACTTGACATTTTCTTTGCCTTAATTGAGATCCATAAATTTCAAAATGATAATAAATGTCTTCTTATTACACCAACTCGAGGGATCTATTTTGCAAGCTTAATTAAATTGTGTGTGGTCATTAGAGTCAAAAGATCGAACGGGCCGGGCCGAGCCTACCGGCTTTTTGAAAAATCAGGCGTCCCCGCCAAACAGCGCCCCGGGCCGCAAAATCGGGGAATCCAACCCGCCTAAAAATGAAAATTACACTAAAAAGTCGGGCTTTTTTTAGCCACGGGCCGGGCCGATCGGGCAGGCTTTTGAGGCCCGACTTTTTCGGCCTTGAAAAATAAAGCCCACCCATTAGAAAATTGGGGTGTTTGCCAATTGACAAATTCTAGTGGTCATGCTAATTGATTTTCTTATGGAGTTTCTCAAAATTTGGAAACATTTTCAAAAAAAAAAAAAAAAAAAAAATTATGTCAAAAGACAAAGTTTAAGCTTTATCTTTCTTTCATTTTTTTGGCTTATCAGGTTTGATTTGGTAAGATTTTTGTTGTCATTATTTTGTGTTTATCACATTTTGAAAGGATATAAGTCCACCTTAAATTTAGGAGCCGAAAAAGGTAAAATAATACCTACCTTCTACACTAAAAGATAAAAACATATTTGCCCTTAATTAATAATTCGAAAATAATATAAATTACCATTTTAAACTCTTGCATTAACTAATTGCCTAAAGTAATGGGATTAATCAATCATCCAAAAGATCAATCCAACGGTTACAATAAATTCCCACCGTCTCATATAAGGGGTGTCCCATTTGAACCATCCCATATATATATATATATATATATATATATATAAATATATAGTTATGCTTTTAAATAATTCACCCTTAATTAAAACATTTCATAAATTAATTATAAGTTTTAGTTATAATATGTTGTATTAAAATCATTTATATTATTGTCAAAATATATTGAGCAAATGGTGTAAATTACCCACTTGGGATAGGTGAGAGTTTTTTGACATGTAGGATAAAAACCTAGTTTTCTACCCACTTTTGGGGTTCTTTTACCACAATACCGGAGACTTTAAATGCAAGCCTTTAAAGTAGGTAGATGTGTATTTCTCTCTCTTGCAATTAAATACGCCCATACATACGTTTCCTTCTATTTTGCTCTTCATTTTCTCTCTCTTCTTCTTCATCTTCACAAAATATCGGAAGTTCTTTTTGTGGTCTTTCATCATCAAAATCGCATCAAAAATCGAATAACAAGGTAATGTTCTTCTTCTCTTAATTACTTAACCTTGTTTAAATTGTTCAAGACCAATATGTTTACAAAATATGTGAAATATACCGTGAAAGGAATTTTTTTCTGAATCTAGGTTGACCGAGGCACGTATATCGTGCTTATTATTGGGCACGATATAGTGCTCCCATTATATCGTGCCTATTTTAAAATTGGGCACAATATATCGTGCCCCAAAAAAATAGGTCTTTTTTGCATATCTTTAATATGTTTTCTATATTTCTTGTCCTGTAGATGATGTTTGGCTATGTTGTTGTCCGATTTGGTGGTCATTGGGAAGGTTTAGAATATAAAAATGGTGAAGAAGAAGTTGTACGTATTAAACTGGAAAAAATAAATTATAATAAAATTTGGAGAGGTTTATGGTGTTGTTTAAGTTGATAGGGCGTATACGATTGCGTAATGCATGCTATTGTAGATATTTCCGAAACAAACTTGGGAAGTTAAAGTTGAAAAACGACGATGACATTGAAAGTGCGTTTGAGTAACACCGAGTTACCGCTTTGTTTTTGTAACACTCGAAAAGAAAAAGAATGAGTGAGACAAGTTCGCATAATGTATTGGGAAGTCGATGCAGGCATAATCGAGTTGAGAACATTGAAGTTCAACAAGGTGTTGGTGTTGGTGTTGGTGGAAGTTTTATGCAACTAATGGCTACTCGAGAATGATTTTTCAACATCATTGGGCCTAATTAGAACTACAAGCACCATCTTGGTTTTCAACAATACGGTGTACCGCACATCAATCTATATAGTCATGCAAGAAGGCCTAGTGGAGCACCTTTTATGCATATGAACAATGTTCCAATTATTGATCATCCGCGTCACTCTCACCTACGCTTAATGTCCCAAATATCAATTGTCCTAACCTAGATAAGGCCAAGCAATGAAGATGACTATTATCCTGATATGGGTTGTGATAATATTGATGTTAATCGTGATAATACTTGATGCTTATGTTGGTTGTGATAATAATGAAGATGATTATGGTGGAAACTACAAAGATCTTGGTGATGCTTGATTGTAATAACAATGCGGATGATTTTGGTGAGAACTACACCGTTGGTGGTGTTGGTACTGCGATGTTGAAGCTAATAATCAATTTGAAAATGACCAAAGAACGTCTTTGAATTTGAGGAATTTTGTGAGTGGAGACGTGAGCGGAGAGAAGTATTTCGAAAAACCAAAACCAAGATGCACCGTAAATGAGGTGCTAACATATATCCGATATCCATAGAGACAATATGGATGAAACAATAATGCCCACAGACGAAGTTGGGTGATTCCCCGTGCACTTTCGCACGTTTCGATTCCTCCCGAAGAACCTGCTAGATTGGAAGCATCCGTGGGACATTGCGCCAAGGAGCAACATACATGAGCAAAATCTGAATTGAGATCGCACTAGGCATGTATCACCTTGAAAATCAAGTCGAGTATCGAGTTGAACGCTCGGATAAGACTCGTTTTCATGCAATATGCAAGTATGAACGATGCCCTTTTCGAATGTGTGCATATGGAAAGGATGGTATTTGGAGAGTAGAGAAGTTTGACAAGCACCATGGATGTGGGTTAAATTTGAATGACAATGCATCTTGGCGGGTGCATTCTAAAGTAGTAGAGTGCGTGCGTTTTGTATCTAGATTACTAGTGGACATTCTCGCGCTCGTGCGGGGGATATGATTGCGGAGTTGGAATCGCGACATGGGCTTAAAATGAGTTATAATGTTGCGTTGAGTGCTAAGCATCATGCTTTTGGGTTGATATATGGAGATAGCAACAAGTCATTCAATCTAATTCCTAAGATACTTACATATGTTGAATTAAACAAATCCCGGATCGGAACTAGATGGAAGTCGGATAATTTTAATAGATTCAAATACGTGGTTTTTTTGCTTTGCATGCATCAATCACCGGATTCGAACAATGCCCGGCCAGTTTTGTGATTGATGGAACACACCTTAAAGGCAAGTATCGGGAATATTGTTTGTTGCCGTAACAAAAGATGGTAATGAACAGATTTTCCCACTAGCGGTTGGAATTGGGGATGTTGAAAACGACAAATCCTCGGACATGGTTTTTGAGACAATTGAGATTTGCTTATAATTGCCCTCGTGATCTCATCGATTGTTTCGATCAAAGACAAGAGTATCGATAATTTCATAAAAGCGGATATACCGTAAGATCACATGGGCTTTGCACTTATCATTTGCAAGAGTAATTTGGCTCAATACGGTCAACATATAGTAGCAATGTTTAGGAATGCATCATATTCATACCGCCGTGAAGATTATGATAAGTATTTTGAAAACATAAAAGTTGCTAATGAGACGGGTGCGTTTAAGAAGTTAGAACGTGCAAGGGAAGACAGATGGTCTCGAGTTAAGTGTCATGTCCGATGTTATGGATTCATGACATCAAACTCACCGAGAGCTTAAATAGTCGGTTATTATGGGCCGTAAAGTTACCTGTTTGTTCTCGTGCTTAAGTGTGCTCGGACTATTATTGAAAAGTGGTTTTATGAACGACGACCGCTAATCGAGACATCAAGTGCTAACACTTGAAGCAACCAAAAGATTAAGTGATGCAATTGAGATGGGTCGTAGAATGGATGTACAATGTCTTAGTAATGTGTGAAGTACAAAGTGAAAAATGGAGCAAAGATCTATTTGGTTGACTTATCCCAAAGAACGTGCACTGCCGAGAATTTGAATATGAAATGATGCCTTGCGCTCATGCATCCGCAATTAGGTATAAACAAATTTAAAATTTATATCAATATTTTCACATAATTGTTTGTTGATAATTGTGCATAAAGCGAACCTCAATATCTATTCATTTGTTGCCCATTATTATAAAAATGAAAATCTTCAACAAATGTTGGCGGATGAAGTTTTACCAGTTCGATCCGAGTGAACGGGTTCTACCACAAGAGGTGCGAGAATTAGTATGCAACCCTCCAAATACCCCGAGATAAGTAGGTCGCCCTGACAAAGTAGAGTTCATTCTCTTGTTGAATCATCAAGTAATTGTTCAAGTAAGAGTCAAATTTGTTCAAGGTGTGGGGTGCCGGCCACAATTGCGTCAAATGCACTATGTCATTGCCGCTGATCGGCGCAAAAAAGTGCCTCAACACACAAACCGGTCCTTCGAGACAAGTGCGTAGTAAGAAGAAATGTGGAATATGCCAAGCGATGATCATACCCGTAGAAGATGCCCGAGACGTCCGTATGATGAAAATTAGGCAAAAATTATTTCAACTGTAATACTATGTTAGAAAAACACACTAAGAGCGAAACTCGGTAGTCATTTAAATATAGGATCAAGTCGGTAGTCATTTGCGCCTCATATCGTTCCTAATGCAATTATGCACGATATCGTGCCCCTCTTTATTGGGCACGATATATCGTGCCTAATTATATTGGGCACGATATCGTGCCCAATAAAAGAGGTTAGGCACGATATATCGTGCCTATTGCATTGAGGCACGATATCATGCCCCAATAAAAATTCTTGTGCCCATGCTTCCTATTTTATCTTAGAATTTCATTTGAGTTATAGTTTTTGTATATTGTTTGTGGATTTCTTATCTCTAATTGTAACTTGTTAATTTAAAGTAATCAAATTATTGTTTATTACAAACAAATTAAGAAAAATCATGCAAAATGAATATTTAATTTAAATAAGTCAAAATATTTATAAGATATACAAAATAAAATAAAAATGTACTACAACTCCAAAGTACTACTATTTGTACTATACTTGGTAAATATTTTTGTCATCGTCTTCCTTATCTCGAAATCGACTCCGCACTTGCTTCCTATTAATCTTCTTCGTGATATAATTAATGACGGAATATAAGCAAATACACCACAACTGGTGGTGTCGTTACGCAAATAACAATCTTTCGCTTAAGACAAAGGACAAGGTCCCACTCGCGCGATGGGCTCCATACATATGTTGTCGTAGTAGCCCGGTAGCGAATTAGTATACATGGGAGCATGCGGCCAAGAGTGGACATGTCTTGCTACCCGACCGCAAAAGTATCATTTGTGTATCGGGCATGTACAGAGTCGTACATGTATATTTTGGCTCCACGGAGATCCAATTTGCACACGAAAAAATGGCCCAATAAATTCACGATCATGAACACCTGGGAAATACAAAATCATTAAATATTTGAATGAAAAAAATGAATAAACTAGCCAAATAAATAAATTCAAGTGTACTGCATGTGCGGCACTCCACGGACCAGGATTACCTCATCCTCGGAGATCCGTGTTGGACAACACTAACCAACTCCCTGTCGGGAGGAATCACCTCCATGGTCGCCGGGTCATATCTTGTGTCGGAGGATCCATAACATGCATACGATTCCATATAAGCCGTATGGAATCCTACACATTGAAAAATATTTATAAGTTAACAAGTATCATTTATTAAGTTTACAGTAAAATGCGAGACACATAATAAATAAACTAACCGAAAATGTCGTAGATACAATCCTATAAGTTCCCACTTGCTTCTCATGAGGCTCAACCCCAAGAAACTGGGGATCGGACTATAGTATGGACATGTATGCATTTATATGTTGTACAGAAATGAAAGAAATCGATATTAATCAATATGAAATAAATAAAATATTCATCAACTAAATAATACAAAAATTTAAGAAACTTACATCATTCTCCAACTCAACCTTTGGATCCGCCATTTCCTTAAAACATGATGGCCCAACAGAGTACATTAGCCCCACGTTCCTCCTGCAATTGGACCCTCAAATATTAAGACATTGCACTAATATAAGATGTTAATACTAAGACGACAAGACTAATGCAAAAATATTTAATACTTACTCTTCATTAGACTCTAAGAAGCGGGTATACTCCCTCTCGCTTGGGTCTGGCTTGCGAGACCTAGGATCCCTGAATGGGCTGCGAATATGCCGCGACGGCTGCCTATCCCGAACTTGGATGAAGAGAGTAGGTGGAGAGGGCGCTCGTGAACCAGAGACCACGAGTGTCGGAGAGGGAGCTCGAAGAACATGTACCAATGGCCTCGGAATCGTGACCGACACTCGTGGTCGCGGAGAATGTGCTAACACAGGCATAATAGGAGTCGACAATGGCGGAAGAGAAGTCGACAATGCCGGAGGAGGAGGAGGAGTCGACATGGCCGGAGGAGGAGGAGGAAGAGTCGACACTGCCGGGAGGAGGAGGAGGAAGAGGAAGAGAAGGATGAGGAATCGACATGGCCGGAGAAGTAGTCGACACTTTGCCCGGAGGAGGAGGAGGAGGAGTCGACACTACCGGAAGGGTAGTCGATGGTGGCGTCTGCTGCGATGACTGGCTCGGATATCTCTGACTGCCATGCACGAAGTCATCGTACTGATCAATGTATGGGAACAGACGCCTAATCTCCTCCTGAATAAGGTCCGAACACGACCTATCTCCTGGTCTAGCGTCGTCGTCCAAACGAGAAACCTCCTCTCGAGATGACAGTCTCTAATCGAGAAACGGCAAAGATCGACTCAGAACTCCAATCGAGCGAACCGCTCCTCTATGCGTCTCTCGAACTGCCTAATCTCCTCCCGCATAACCCCCGCATCAGCACCAACATATCTGTCTGCCCACTGACAGATGGATCAACACGAGTATCCTGACGGACTGATGGATCATCGCGCGCATACTCCTCATGGACAGATGGATCAACACGTGCATACTCCTCATGGACAGATGGATCAACACGTGCATCTGCCTGCCCAGCTGATGCGTCATCTGTCCGGCCATCTAAAGGATCATCAGCCCGATGGGATGATGGGCCATCTGTCCTACGCCGCTTCTCCGGCCTCTGAATCGTAGGAGTAGTAGTGTCGGCCTCTGAATCGGCTCTACCTCTCCCCCTGCCCCTGCCCCTGCCTCTGCCGTCTCTGACACTCCCTCTCTGCCAATAGGGGTTGGTCTTTGTCGAATCTGACTCGTATATAGGGGTGATCACAAATTTTCAAAAACCGCCCGAACCGCCCGCACCGCATTGCACCGCACCGTTTATTATGATTTTTCGATTATAACCGCGATTTTTAATATTGAATGAAAACCGCACCGCTTGTTGGTTCGGTTATGATTTTGAAACAAAACCGCACCGCCCTCTTACATATTTAGGGTTAAAATATAATATTTCTCATATCCTTGTAGTTGAATAATTAGACAATCTATGTATTATAAACTAGATTTGTGTATAATAAATTACTTGTGATCTTTTTTTTTTTGAGTAAACACCCTTGATGGGGTGAGGGGTTAGGCATGGGCCCCCAACCCGTGTATTGATATGGAAATGTTTACGAAAATTGATTAAGAAAATTACACCGAGAATGATTATAATTGCATCAATACGAAAAATTCTCCTATACTAGAAATTATCTAAGCTATTAGTTTGTGTACATATGGCAATATCAACAAAGACAAAACTTGTCATCCTATCCCTTTTTTAGAGCGGAATGATGGAAGGCCCATTTGATCCACTCTTGCAATCCACATAACATGTCTTGGCAAAGTTGCTGTAGAAAAAATAGTGAAGGTAGGCAAAGAAGGACCCATTTTGGCAAGGCCATCATCACCTTATTACATTCCCTCAAGGCATGAAGAAACTTACAATCAAACTTGTTAATATCGGTAAAAATTGAGTTCATGTAGTGCCTCAAATCCCATGGGCCATGAGCCTTAGATTTTAAACAAGAGATGAGGATGTTAGAGTCGGACTCAATGAGTAGTTTTGTGCCAAGATTAGCGGGAGACTCTCTAGTACTTCATATTATAATTTTATCAATCTTATAATATTTTTGTTCATTAAAAACCGCCAAACCGCCCGCAATCGCCCGCCACCGCCAAAAACGCACCTTTGATTTTACATGTTAAAACCGCGACTTGAAATTAATTTTTGTGAAAACCGCATTAGGCAATTCGGTTTGAATTTTTGTAAAAAACCGCTAAACCGCACCGTGATCACCCCTACTCGTATATCCGCCCGCCCGCCCCTCCCGGCGACTAAAAACCTGTTCTCCTTCGGATGAACTCAAGAGGACCTAACAAAATAATCGGATCATCGACTCGCTCTATATATATCTGCTGGAGCTCCTCCTCGGTCGGATCCAATATCTCATGACACACTAAAGCCTATACATAAATATATAAATAATTTAATAAAAAATAATTTATTAATTAAATAAATAAATAACTAAACAATGTTAATGCATATCGTGTCAAAGAAAAAAATCTATCATGTCAACGGTGGTCTTGAAACCTCCAACGGAGGCACCTTAGCAATCAGGGGTGTCGGATACTTGAGTCGCTAGGCATTACCCGGGCGAGGTATCGCCTCGAATGCCCAAATCTGTCGAACATTGATAAGTGTCAAAAATAAGATTTTTAAAATATTTAAAAAACTAAGTACTAATATAAATAAAATAAAAAATATACGTGCACAAAGACATAAGTGGCCCCATAAAAATGATAAGTAGGTGGTCGATATCGAGGTGGAACGCCCTTGGTATATCGGCAGGTGGCGTAACATCACGCACTGCCGAATATAATGAATCAATATCTCGAAAGTAGTATGTTCCCCAAGGAAAGCCTCCCACGCAGCATCGCCCTCGATCAAAACCACAACCAACGGTCCACTGCGATGCTGCCGGCCATCGAAACACGAATCATATAAAAGGCAAATAACACCTTCGCCACCTTTAGGGCATCGTCTCACGAGTCACGGAAGGTGCCATCGACAAATAGATTGCGAATCGCGTGCGGCGGAACACGATCACCCCGAGTCCAATACCGTCCATATATACCAGTCTCGGTACCTCAAAAACACCGTTAGGGTCAAATGTGGACCTTGAAAATCGCAAACCGGATATCATAGCAAACTCACGCCGAGAGAATCTAATAGTCCGCTCTCCAACGTGGAACCAACACTCGATTCCGTAGCATCCGACACACGCACCTCCATCGCAACCAGTGCATGAAGTGCCGCATTACAACTAAATCCGTCATACCCAAAATCAATAAAACGGCCGAAAACTTACCGTCTAAACCGCCCATATAAACCACCATCGATCTCCCCAACTCATCTCTCGATTATCCAATTATACTCGGTCGAACGTATCACGTGATATGGGCCCTCTCTCGATGATAAGAGGGTCTCCTCCACTCGTGGACCGACCTACAACAATAATCAATTACAATTTAACAAGATGAATTGTTGAAAAATTGAAAAATAAGGTACAAAAATTAAAGAACGGACAAGAGAGGCACGATATAGGCACAAATAAGCAAATAGGCACGATTTTAGGTCATATCGCGCCCAAATAAACCTATGGCACGATATGTGCCAATATCGTGCCTAAAATGGCCTACGGCACGATATTGGCACGATATGTGCCCAAATAACCTATGGGCACGATATGTGTAATATCGTGCCTAAAATATCCTACGGCACGAAATGTGCACATATCGTGCCCAAAATATCCTACATATCATGCGGCATCATCTTCTACATATAATCATGCCCCATCATCTTCTACATCTAATCGTGCGCTTATTTTCGCTAACCGTAAAAAAATATACCCCATTTTCGATAACACTAACCCAAAACACAACCAAAAATTCATCTATTTCGAACATTCTAACAACTAACCTCAAATCATTCACATTATCCCATATTTTATACATATATTTCGAACATTCAAAATTTATTTCGAACTTTATCAATCGATACTTCATATATTTCAAACAACCATGAGTTTTTAGAAATAATCGCTGCTCTTGAGCGGAGGAGGATGCGCAGAGGCTGCGGCGGGAGTGGCGGAGGAGGCGACGGTAGCGGCGGATATGGCGGCACGGCGGTATTTGGGCACGAATGAATCCATGAAGGGGAATTTTTTCTTCTTGCATGATAGGGGCACGATTAGGGTTTTGTCTTTTTTACTTTTGCTTTTACCTTTTGGGAGTATTGTTAGATAAATGTTTTTATCAAGATTTTGATGATTTTGTTTTAATAAGTTTTTATACCAAAACAATGTTTTTATATGTTGTCCAAATACTCCTAAATGATTTAAAATGTTTTTACTAATTTTTGGAGTATTTCTTAGAGTTTTTAATTTGATAAAAATTGGACAACACTTTTGATGGTTTTGTTTAAATTGGTTTTTACACCAAAACTATGTTTATAAATGTTGTCTAAATACTCCCAAATGATTTAAAATATTTTTACTAATTTTTTGGAGTATTTCTTGAAGTTTATTTTTGAAAAAAATCGGACAACATTTCAAATGGGCGGTCGACCGGTCGCCCAAAGTGGTCGACCGGTACCTGAAGATTAGAAAATCGAAACAGAACTTACATGTCTTGAAAAAAGAGGGAGGGGGACCGGTCAAGGGTGAGGTCGACCGGTCGCACCCTAGGGCGACCGGTCGCACCCCACCTCGACCGTCGCACCCCCGCAACCCCTATCCGGATCGCACTATCTTTTCAAAACGGTCGAAATCTTCAACAGGGCAACCGTCGCCTTTGTTATTTTGTGACAAAAAATTTCAACCGTTAACTGTGATGACAAAGATTTGCTTTTCTATTTTGTACAATATTTCTACATCTTGTGATCTTCTTTTTGTAGACAAAAGTGAAGATAGAGGAGCCTATGTTGGTGAAGCTTCCTATAAATAGAGGATGAATTGAAGACACAAGATACAACACATACAAGCAAAATACACAACAAGAAATCGCAAATTGTTCAAGCTTTCATTTTTACATTCTTGTTGTAATAGTCTAAGTACTTTCACTTGCACATCTTTGAGGTCTAGGCTTTTTGATTCTTGATTACACTTGCACTCAATCTTTGTATTGGTTTCATAGAGTTGTAATCTTGAATTTTGTACATCATTCAACACAAGACATCCTTGTGAGTATTCTTGTGGTAAGAATACACTTGGGTGATTTAGGTGATAGGTGTTTGAAGAGTGTGTGGTACTCTTCAAAGGTGGTGAAGGAAGATTGTGGTAATATCCTTGAAGGTGTTGTAAGAGGATTGTGGTGATCCTCAAGGTGTTGTATTAATTGTGGTAATTAATAAAATCTTTTTCTTTTTGAAATCCATCCCTGAGATATCTTTGGGTGGTAGAGGATTAGGCCCTAGGTGGGTTGAACCTCTTTAAATCAACGAGTGTTGTTTAATTTCCGCATTTATATTCTTGTCATTTACTTGTTGATTAGAAAAAGAGGGTGATTTGCGAAAAATCGGCATAATCTATTCGCCCCGTCCGTTTATCGTAGCCACTTGGACTAACAAGTGGTATCAAAGCCAAACTCTTTGGCTAAGCTCGTTCCGAGTAAAGAGGAAAGATCCATGGCTACGAATGAAGCTTATCTCACCACCGCGCCTCCACAAACAAGCCACCACTATTCGACGCCAACAACTACGCATTTTGGAAAGACCGCATGGAGTGCTTTCTACAATGATGCGGATTTGATATTTGGAATGTGGTCATTGAAGGAGTTGCTCAACCAACAACAAAATTGGAGGATGGTACCACTACTCCCAAGCCATTCAAGGAGTATGATGAAAATGACAAAAAGGCTTTCTCTCTAAATGGTAAGGCCTTAAATATTTTACATTGCTCTCTTACCGCCACCGAATATAATCGCATAAGAGGCATACGGTCGGCACATGAAGTTTGGGAAAATTTAGAAACCATTTATGAGGGCACAAAGAAAGTAAAGCAAGCAAGAAAAACAATGCTTGTGAAAGACTTTGAAAATTTCAATATGCATGATGGTGAAAGCATATCAAAAATGGTGGAAAGGTTTGACAACATTGTCAATCCTCTTGTGGCTCTTGGAAAGGTCATCTCCGAAGAAGACAAGGTGACCAAGGTATTAAACGCCCTTCCCGCTCATGGTCCGAAAAGGTAACGGCAATCACGGAAGCTCAAAATCTTGAGACACTCAAGTTTGATGAGCTCATTGGGAATCTCCTCATTTATGAAGTATATCTCAAGGAGAGGAAAATTCTCAACCATCCACCTCTAAATCGGCACGCAAAATATTATTAAAGGCTTAAAGATCTTCTTCTAATAATGTTTATTATGCTAGTGATGAGGATGATGAAGAAACGCGCTCTTGTTAGAAAGTTTGCAAAATTTGTAAACAAAAATAAAGCAAGAAAGCCAAGAGACAATTCTTGCTTCAAATGCGGAAAATCTGGGCACTACATAGCCGATTGCCCAAAATTAGCGGAAGAGGAACAAAAGAAGAAAAGCCTTTTCCGAAAAAGAAGGCGTTAAATGCGGACGTCAAAACTTGGGATGAATTACTTGAAACAACCGACGAGGAAGGAGAATCCGAACATGGTCTTATGGCCATCGACGATGAAAATACCGAGTGCGCTCTAATGCTTCATCTTCTTCCCTAGTTGATGAATTACAATGTGATTTTGATGAATTGCAAAATGAGTTTCAAAATTTGATTATTAAATACAAGAATTTGAAAAAGGAGCATAAAGAGCTTAAACTAGAAAAGGATAAATTATTTACTTCTTATGACTCTCTTGATAAAGCTCATGTTATTACTCTTACTATGGTCCGTACTCTTGAAACCGAAAAACAA
Organism: Rehmannia glutinosa; assembly: GCA_016081115.2. Classification (NCBI taxonomy): domain Eukaryota; kingdom Viridiplantae; phylum Streptophyta; class Magnoliopsida; order Lamiales; family Orobanchaceae; genus Rehmannia; species Rehmannia glutinosa. The sequence goes on along the minus strand of JABTTQ020000810.1, from coordinate 108,517 downwards.
ACGCTCACAAATGATATTGAAAATTTGAAAAAGGATGTGCATCGATTCAATTTAAGTACGGATAAAGTCACAAAAATTTTAGATGCACAAAGAGGTGAGCATTCTAAATTAGGACTTGGTTATAAACCTTTTCAAAATGCTTTTAAGAAAAAAAGACCAAGGTCCAACCTTTGTACGTGCTAGTAGTCCTCGTATTATTACTTGTTTTTATTGTGGTAAGAATGGACACTATGCTAGCAATTGTAAATTGAAGAATAATTTTAGCTATTATTGGAGACCTAAAGGTCTCAAGGCTAACCCCATGGACCCCAAAATTATAGGGTACCTAAAAATAATTCCTTTGTAGGTTATAGGGGCTATAACAACAATGGAAGATTCAAAATGGCTCGTGGACAGCGGATGTTCACGCCATATGACCGGAAAGAGAGAACTTTTACCAACATCAAGCTCCAAGAAGGGGGTATGGTCATGTTCGGCAATGGCAAAGGAAGAATTCTTGAAATGGAGAAATTGGTATCTCTTCTTTCTCTCTTAGTAATGTTCTTTTAGTAGAAGGGCTTAAGTTCAATTTGATAAGTGTTAGTCAACTTTGTGACTCAAATTATAATGTTGTTTTTAATAAAGAAAAATACCTTATTTCCAAAAATGATAAAATTATTTGTGAAGCAATTAGAAAAGGCAATCTTTACAAAATTTGTACAAGTGATTTGGTTAGTCAAAATGTTTCTTGTCTTGTCGCCAATAATGATTTAACTAGTTTATGGCATAGGCGACTTGGACATGTTGGATACAAAAATTTGCAAACTATTTACAAAAACCAACATGTAAAAGGACTACCCAAATTGAATTTTGAAAATCTTGGCTTATGTGACACTTGTCAAAAGAACAAATTAGTTAAGAGTAGTTTTAAGCCCAAAAATGAAATTTCCCCTACCAAACCCCTACAAATGCTTCATCTTGATTTGTATGGGGATATTGGTACGGCAAGTCTAAGTGGAAAACATTACACTTTTGTTATAGTTGATGATTTTTCTAGATATACTTGGGCTCTATTTCTTACAAATAAAAGCGATGCCGTTAATGAGTTTGTTAAGTTGTGTAGACTCATTGAAAATGAAAAGGAAGATACTATTAAGTCCATTCAAGTGATCGAGGTGGAGAATTTGACGGAGAATTTAGAGTCTTTTGTGAAACCAAGGGATATAGTCATAATTTTTCGGCTCCAAGGACACCTCAACAAAATGGAGTAGCCGAAAAAGAAAGAATCGGACACTTCAAGAAATGAGTCGGTCCATGCTTAATGAATTTTCACTTCCAAAATATTTTTGGGCCGAAGCCGTAAGTACCGCTTGCTATGTCATTAATCGAGTTTATATTCGTCTAAAAGGAATAAAACTCCATATGAGCTTTGGAAAGGAAGAACTCCAAATATTAGTTATTTCAAAATATTTGGATGTAAATGTTTTATTTTGAATACTAAGGATCAATTAGACAAACTTGATCCTAAGGCCGATGAAGGAATATTTATGGGGTATTCAATCAAGAGCAAAGCATATCGGGTTTATAATAAGACTAGTGGGGTTGTTGAAGAATCTATCCATGTCAAATTCAATGAAGCTTCGGGGGTTGAAAGGATACCAAATGATGAAAGTGATGAAGAGGATATCGTTGAAACCATTGTTCAAGATGAAACTCAAGATGATCAACCTTCAAGCTCAAGTGTTCCTCAAGAAGATAAAGGTGATACTTCGAATCTTCCCGTAGCATTAAAATTTAAGGGAGATCACCCAAAAGATCTTATTATTGGTGATCCCCTTGATAAAGTAATGACTCGAGGAAAATTTGCCGAGAAAGCTCTTATATCTCAAAAAGAGCCTAAAAATGCTAAGGAAGCTATTGAAGATGAGGATTGGTTTTTAGAGATGCAAGAGGAGTTGAATCAATTTGAAAGGAATGATGTATGGGAATTAGTACCTTGTCCTCCATCTCAAACAATTATTGGTACAAAATGGGTATTTCGGAACAAGCTCGATGACCAAGGCAATATTGTTCAAACAAAGCAAGGTTAGTAGCTCAAGGTTATTGTCGGGAAGAAGGTATTGATTATGATGAAACATTTGCACCAGTAGACGTTTAGAAGCTATTCGTATTTTACTTGCCTATTCTTGTTTTTAAAATTTCAAGTTTTACCAAATGGATGTAAAATCCGCATTTTTAAATGGTATTATTCAAGAAGAAGTCTATGTAAAACAACCTCCGGGGTTTGAAAATTTTTCTAGGCCTAATGATGTTTATAGACTTAAAAGGCCTTGTATGGTTTGAAACAAGCACCCCGTGCATGGTATGATAGACTTAGCTCTTTTCTTTTGCAAAATGGTTTTACAAGAGGTAAAGTTGATACTACTCTCTTTGTTTTTGAAAAAGGGCAAGATTGCTTATTAGTGTAAATTTATGTTGATGATATTATTTTTGGTGCTACTAATGAATCCTTGTGTAAGAAATTTTCTAAGTTAATGCAAGGTGAATTTGAAATGAGCATGATGGGGAGCTCAACTTCTTCCTTGACTTCAAATTAAGCAATGCCAAGAAGGAATTTATATTTCGCAATCAAAGTATATAAAAGAACTTTTGAAAAAGTTCGGCATTGAAGAAGGAAGAACCGTCTCTACTCCTATGGCAACAAATGTCAAAATTGACAAAGATGAGAAAGGCAAGTCCATGGATGAATCAAAGTATCGAGGTATGATTGATAGTTTACTTTATTTAACCGCTAGTAGACCGGACATTCTTCATGCCGTATGCCTATGTGCTCGTTTTTTCAAAGCAATCCCAAAGAATCTCATTTAAGTGCCGTTAAAAGGATTTTTCGATATTTGGAAGGCACTATTCAATATGGTTTATTTTATCCAAAGAATGAAAATTCTCTTAAAGGTTATAGTGATTCGGACTATGCGGGAAATATTGATGATCGGAAAAGTACTTCGGATCATGTCAATTTTTAGGCGATTGCCTAGTATCTTGGTTTTCAAAGAAACAAAATTGTGTTTCACTTTCAACGGCCAAGCCAAATATATTTCCGCAAAGATTTTGTTGTACACAACTTCTTTGGATGAAACAAACTTTAGCGGATTATAAATGTTCTTTTGAAAATGTTCCTATCTTTTGTGATAACATATCCGCTATAAATATTGCGCAAAATCCGGTTCATCATAGCCGTACTAAACATATTGAGATTCGACATCATTTTCTAAGGGATTGTGTCTCAAAACAAAAAATTGAGATATCTTTTGTACCATCTCAAGATCAATTAGCGGACATTTTTACTAAACCGTTAACTTCCGAGACTTTTGCATCAATACAAGCTCGGTTAGGCATAATGCATATTGAATGAGGTCTATGATTGCATTTTGCACGTTTTTTAAAACTTAGGGCGAAAATCGGATTTTTGGTTGAAAATTCGGATTTTGAAAATTTTTTCAAAACAATGGTTGAAATGGTTGAGGGCAACCGTCGCCCTCAACGCCGACCGGCCGCCCTCAACCTTGACCGGTCGCCCGTCACCAAATTTTGTTAAATTCGGTTCTCTTGATTTGACCATTGTGGCTTACTTGGTCTATTTTTCGTCCCCTTCGCCAAACATTAAAATTTCACTTCAAATGTATTTTCTTGTATATATTTTATCTTTTGGACTTCATTAAGCTCGATTATCATCATCATTGCTCATCTTTACCAAATAAATGGTAAGAATTATACTCCATTTGCTCAATTGGGTTGAACCCTTGAGATTTTGACTTATTTGCAAAATTATTGATGCTAGTTTCATATGAATGTGATGAGCTTAATATTTATGATGTATTGAATGTTGTTTGAACTGAATTGGTGATGAAAATTTTTGGCTTAAATGAATTTCAAAGGCGTTATATACTTCTAGTTTTATTCGACACACGCTAAGTGTTCGACAAAATGTTTCAATGAAAAATTCATCACCTACGTGATTCTCTCAATTTGAAAAGTCATATTAGTTTATAGAGATCATGTTTTATCAATCAAATGAGCTTTTGCAAGTCAATTGATCAACTTTTCCCTTTTATTTGGAATTTAAGCTTCAATTTTCAATAAGCTCGATAAATCGATAAATTTGCGCACTTTGATATGAATATATGATGTTTTTATCGTGCTAACATTCTTTTTGATGATTCCAAAGGGGGAGAAAAAGGAAAAATGCTCATACGCTCAAAGAAGCGAAAATAAGCTTGCAAGAAAAGCTATAAGCCAGGGCTCTTGAAAGACATAAGTCAGAACAATGCTTAGTCCATTTAATGTATTGTGGACTTTTATGCTTGACTAATGATGTTTTGTGACAGGGGAGCTTATAAGCTCATGGAATTCAAGCTTAAGTAGTGAAAGCTAAGCTTTTAACTATTAGTTGTTGCTTGTATACTTGCTCTTTATATGCATGTTGATAGGGGAGCTTGTGCAAAAATGATTTTGAAAAATCTTTGCTCCTATCCTTGTGTGTGCTTGTACTTATGATGTATCTTGTTTGGAATTGATTGTTGTTTTTAAGACCGGAAAATTTGTTTTGTTATAAAATCGACCTTCTAAAATTGTTTTGGTTTGTAATCATCAAAAGGGGAGTTTGTTAGATAAATGTTTTTATCAAGATTTTGATGATTTTGTTTTAATAAGTTTTTATACCAAAACAATGTTTTTATATGTTGTCCAAATACTCCTAAATGATTTAAAATGTTTTTACTAATTTTTGGAGTATTTCTTAGAGTTTTTAATTTGATAAAAATTGGACAACACTTTTGATGGTTTTGTTTAAATTGGTTTTTACACCAAAACTATGTTTATAAATGTTGTCTAAATACTCCCAAATGATTTAAAATGTTTTTACTAATTTTTTGGAGTATTTCTTGAAGTTTATTTTTGAAAAAAAAATCGGACAACATTTCAAAGGGAGGTCGACCGTCGCCCAAAGTGGTCGACCGTACACGAAGATTAGAAAATCGAAAGCAGAACTTACAGTGTCTTGAAAAAGAGGGGAGGGGGACCGGTCAAGGGTGAGGTCGACCGGCCGCACCCCACCTCGACCGGTCGCACCCTACAACCCCTATCCGGATCGCACTATCTTTTCAAAACGGTCAAAATCTTCAACAGGGCAACCGGTCGCCCTTTGTTATTTTGTGACAGCAAAATTTCAACCGTTGCAATCTGTGACAGCAAGATTTGCTTTTCTATTTTGTACAATATTTCTACATCTTGTGATCTTCTTTTTGTAGACAAAAGTGAAGATAGAGGAGCCTATGTTGGGAGCCTATGTTGGTGAAGCTTCCCTATAAATAGAGGATGAATTGAAGACACAAGATACAACACATACAAGCAAAATACACAACAAGAAATCTGCAAATTGTTCAAGCTTTCATTTTTACATTCTTGTTGTAATAGCCTAAGTACTTTCACTTGCACATCTTTGAGGTCTAGGCTTTTTGATTCTTGATTACACTTGCACTCAATCTTTGTATTGGTTTCATAGAGTTGTAATCTTGAATTTTGTACATCATTCAACACAAGACATCCTTGTGAGTATTCTTGTGGTAAGAATACACTTGGGTGATTTAGGTGATAGGTGTTTGAAGAGTGTGGTACTCTTCAAAGGTGGTGAAGGAATATTGTGGTAATCTCCTTGAAGGTGTTGTAAGAGGATTGTGGTGATCCTCAAGGTGTTGTATTAATTGTGGTAATTAATAAAATCTTTTTCTTTTTGAAATCCATCCCTGGAGATCTTTGGGGTGGTAGAGGATTAGGCCCTAGGTGGGTTGAACCTCTTTAAATCAACGAGTGTTGTTTAATTTCCGCATTTATATTCTTGTCATTTACTTGTTGATTAGAAAAAGAGGGTGATTTGCGAAAAAATCGGCATAATCTATTCACCCCCTCTAGATTATCGTAGCCACTTGGACTAACAAGTATGTGTGTAGTGTATATGTAAATAAATGATATACGGTTATATACGGTTTTAATGATCCATTCAATTTCAAAATTCAAGAGGCACCAACTTAAAGGAGGGGCAAATTTGTCAATTTGGGTAGAAAAGAGTTTTTGTTATGTTGGTGGTTAGAAAAGAAAGTACCCACTATCCACAATGGGTAGTTAAAAAAATTCCCAAATATATTTTAAAAGTTTTGAGACTGTGCATTAATTAATTCCATTCCAGATGGGATCAATTATCTAAAAGATCATTAATTCAATTAGATCGATGTTCAAACTAATCGAATGTGACAAACAAGCTCTCACAGTTTTAGGTTTGAGGTTGAGATATATATTATGTTATACGTCGAGAAATTATTTTAAAATTTGAAGAGAATGAACTTTTAAATTTTATATAAGTCACATTATAAACTCTGGAATATTGTAATTTGTTTTCCGTACTATAGTATCATCAATACATTGTTATGTATACAAATTAACATTTTGAATATACACTTAGCATGCACTAATAAAATGAAATACTAAAAATAATATTAGTTGCAATAAAGAATCCGAAACATTAATATATAATTCATGCTGTTGAAAGAGGTGTTTATGACTATTATGATGGGGGTTTGATGCTACCCAAGTGGGTTGTGCCCAACCCCCTTGTGATTTTGCCAAGTGTTCCACTATGACATATGCATGTATTTTTTTTTTTCAAAAAAGAAAATCAAAATGGGACACATGTCACAATCCGACGGAATTGGGCACTAGCCACTTGGGTAGCATCTACTTACCCATTATGATGAGACACCGTGATTTCATGTTCCACTTTTTTATTCAATTTGTAATCTACTATGTTCGATGAATCATGTATGTCTATAAGATAAATACATACTATTGATTTTTTGTATTTAATGACACATGTTAATTGTTATACATACAAATCATCAAAAATACAAAGTTAAATATGAAAATTAAATAGAAATCTAAAGCCAACCGAGACGGTCGATATGTGAACGAGGGGCTTTATACTCGTTAAAATATATGTTGCTACTATTAAACATCTAAGAAGTGAGGGTCTTCGTAAGTGACATAATTCGATTGTCCGTTTAAAAGCAGAGGACAGTTCTTGGCTTACATGGGAGTCCGGGTTAGACAATCATATCATTAATTACTTTGTGAATATTTTTCTTCCTCTGTAGTAATATGTGATCCTATTATTAATTGTGTTGAATCCAAGATTACTGAGTTGCAGAATAATGTTCTTTTAGAGCCATTTTCAGCCATGGAGATCAAAGAAGCTCTTTTTTCGATATTTCCGGACAAATCTCCCGGGCGGATGGTATGAATCCGGTGGGCGTATTTGAAGTCAATCTTGATCAAGCTAGGTTTTCATGAGAGGTGGGTCAAACTTATGATGCTATGTGTGTCGACGGTCAGATATAAGGTAACTCATGGGGAGTTTGAGTCAGATTTCTTTATTCCCGAGCGTGGGCTACGACAGGTGATCCTTTATCACCTTATCTTTTTATTTTGTGTGCGGAGGGGTTGTCTTCTATCATCCAAAAATATGAAAGTAGAGGTTGGATCATGTAGGTCCCAAGGGGTGTAAGTAAGGTTTAGAAGGGGGTTGAATAAACCTTACCAACTTTTCGATTTAGTCCTTTTAAATAAGTTCGAGTTGATTTCACAAATTATGTCCTTGATGGACAACTAAGTTAGTTAACCAAAGAGAGTTAGCCACTTAACATGATCGACCGAGCTATTGATAGAATAACTCATTGCTTAGTCTTATACTTAACTTGGTTGTGATAAGATTTTCAATGGAAGACTTAACACCCTTGAATTTGGTTTAAGTTTGTTTTAACACTTGGTTTAGCACTTTGTTAAATATCCATTGGATAGCAAATTATCAAATAGATATTAAATAATATGTTGTAAGTAAATGTTGAAATGTAAATGACAAAATAAATTTTATAGAGGTTCAAGATGGGGTAATTCTTCTAATCATCTCTTCTCCAACTCCCCCGGAGGAATCCACTAAGTATTGATCAAAGTACAAAGTGGTTATCATCCGTATGCAAGTCTTGATCACACACCGACTTGATCCTTTGGGACTCGATCCGAGATGCCTTGGTCACACAAACCGCTTCTCGTCCAACTCGCCTTCTTCACAGGGCAATGCTTTGCTACTACAACTCACTTGCTCAAGCTTCTTGGATTTGATCACGAAGCCCTCCAATGACTTGAGACTGGTTCGACCTTGAACCTTTGTACAATCCTCCTTGAATGTAGACCCCTTTTGATTCTTCAAAAGTTTTCTCTTCAACAAGATGAAGTTGTCTTTCCTTCACAACTAGGTGTTGGATTGATTTCCTTCAAGTTTAGGCTTGAGGATTTTCTTGAATAACTTGAGAATATTTCGTAGGTTACGACTTGAATTATAGCTTGAGTGTTCGTTGTTCAGTCCCCTTTTCTCAAATTGATTCCTCGGCTTTTATAATGCTCTTTTGAAAATCAGCCCGTTGAAGAGATATGCTAATTTTCAAAAGACACTTGTTGTCGTTGGCTTGTCTTGTTGCGCTTCTTGAAATTGACATTTCCTCGTATTAATTAAACCTTGACTTTTCGAGCCGACACAGTGCAATGCTTCACATTGGTTTATTCCTTTTGCACGCTTCGGGGATCGAGCACTTTAGAACATTGCATGGAAGTATTACTTATTTAAGTAACTTTCTTGACTTACGGCAAATGACTCTTTTCAGATTGTCTTGACTTGACTGCAGTTCCTTAACTTCCCCAGGTGACTTCGAGTCAACTCCCAATCATTGGAAGACTCATCTGTCACTTCAACTTGACATGGTCTGTCTTGAGTTGACTTGACCGACACTTCTCACAACAGATCATAGTCCGCTACTCCTTCAATCGAGTTCTTGTCTTCTTTTCCTTGCTATACTCTGCTTTCACAATGAGTCTTCATCCCAGATCTTGATTGACATCTTGTATGTCCAGCGTAGCCGACTTGACTCGGCTAAGTGCAAATCTATCTATTTCAATACAAATTACAAATAAAATGGGGTGCCAACTTTCTAGTCTAAGTTTTACATGGCATTCATCAAAATCTAAACAAGAAATTTCCCAACAATTTCCCCCTTTTTGATGATGCCAAAATTTAAAACATACATTCAAAATGTAAATAGCAAAGATACATACAAATAGTGCAAGAATGAGAATGTATGCGTAGAATCAATTTTTTTATTGATCAAAACATCCTTGTCCTTTACACAACTGTTTACAAAATGTATGAGAGCTCGTGAGCAATCATAGTGTTTTATATCTACGCAAGTATATAAATTACACAATTTTATTTCAATGTACGTAAGACTTACATATATATGCATTTACAACAAAAAATACATGAAGGGGTGGACAAAGAACACTTCATCTCCTTCACGCTTCCTTCTTCTTCCTTCTTCACTCTTTTTCGTCCTCGGCTTTCTTTCTCTTTTTCTCTTCTTGATTTGCCTTCTTTTTCTCATAGGCTCTTCCGCAACTTCATCTTTTCTTTTCCTTTCTTGTCTTCTCTAACTCTCTTCCCACGCTTCATCTTGTCTCTTATTTTCTGTTTCAATCCTCTTTACATATTCAAAGATGTGTGATAAATGGTTTTGTCATGATTTTGATGATTTTGTTTTTATACCAAAACAATGGTTTTAAAGGTTGTCCAAATACTCCTAAATGATTTTAAATGGTTTTAATATTTTCCTGAGTATTTCTTCAAGTTTTATTTTCGACAAAAATTGGACAACACATTTAATGATTTTGTATCAACGGGTTTTTACATCCAAACAATGTTTCCAAATGTTGTCTAAATACTCCCGATCGGTCTAAAATGTTTTCACTATTTTTTGGAGTATTTCTTAAAGTTTATTTTTGATATAAAATTGGACAACACTTTTGTTTTGAGGTCAACCTACGCCGTATAGGGCAACTCGTACACTGAAAGTTGTGCAAAACAAAAAACTTCATGTTTGCGAGAAAATGGTGAGGTGACCGGTCACCCTATAGGCTTGACCGGTGACGTCGACCGGCCAACCTATAGGCGACCGGTACACGAAGGGTTGGTTCAAATTTGCAAACTTCTCTGTTCCGATTTTTTTTGAAGAGGGCAACCGGTTGGACCCTAGGGTGACCGGTCGGACCCCCCGGCCGACCTGGCCGCCTGTAAAAATGTGTTCTTATTTTCAAACGTCTATTTGTGCGCGACGGCCGCCTATGTTTTGACAAAGAAAATTCTAACCGTTGTGCAAGTGACAGCTTTTCCCTAATTTGTGGGATTGATTTCTAACAACTATAATCTTGATTTTAATTGCAATATTTTTGTAGATATCGATTCCAAGATGAGCCTACCAAGTATCAATCATCTCCTATAAATAGAGGAAGATTTGAAGCACAACAAGAAGAGAGAACAACACAACATAACAAGATATAATCAAGCAAACACTTGGTCTTATATTGTCATTATTCTTGTTGTAATTTGCCTAACTTATCACTTTCACATTCTTGAGGTCTATGCTATTCTTGATTACACTTGCACTCTATTGTATAATTCATTATCGAGTTGTAATCTTGAATTTTTGGGTTATCATTCAACACAAGATATCCTTGTGAGTGTTCTTATGGTAAGAACACACTGGGTGATCTAGGTGTTAGGTGTGAGAAGATTGTGGTAATCTTCAAGAGAGATTGTGGTAATCTCAAAGGTGGTGTTGAAGAAGAGTGTGGTGCTCTTCAAGGTGTTGTTGTAAGTTGGTGTTGTATTAATTTTGGTAATTAATAAAATCTTTTTCTTTTTGAAATCCATCCCTGGATATATCTTGGGGTGGCGGAGGATTAGGCCCTAGGTGGGTTTAACCTCTATAAATCGACGTATGTTGTTTACATTCCGCACCTTCTATATTGTCTTGGCTTGTTTTGTTCGAAAAAGAGGGTAAAATCGAAAAGATGGAGATAATCTATTCACCCCCTCTAAATTATCGTAGCCGCTTAAGTGGTATTAAAGCCAAATTCTTTGGCAAGCTCGCTTTCACATCGCGAGTGAAGAGGAACGATCGTCGGCTACGAATGAAGCTCACCTTTCCTAAGCACCTCCACCACCAAGCCACCTAGATTTTATTCCAAAAATTTTGCATTTAGGAAAGAAATAATGGAATGCTATTTACAAGGTTGCGGGTTCGATATTTGGAACATCGTCATCAATGGAGAATCCATTCCGATGAAAGACACACCATATACCTCCAAAGCTCTCAAGGAGCTCAATGATGAAGAAAAGAAAATCATCTCCTTAAATGGTAAAGCTCTCAATATTTTGTATTGTTCACTTACTAATTTGGAATATGAACATATTGTAGGAATTGATCGGCACATGAAGTATGGCAAAAATTAGAAGCCATCTATGGAGTATTTGCAAATGAAAGGAGTCAAACAAAAGCATCTACTTCTCAAAGGGATACAAGTTCAAATCTAAGGAACAAGCCTTTTACAACTTCCAACTATGAAGTAGTCGAACAATGTTTTATGGGCATCGAAGAAGAAAACGAGGTATGTCTTAAACCCTCTACTTCCTATGATATTGTTATTCAAAATTATTATAGTGATTTGCAAAATGATTTTGATGATCTTCAAAATGAACTCCAAAATTTACTTGTTAAGTACACAAATTTGAAAAAGGAATTCAATGTTTTGAAAAATGAAAAGGATAGTTTATTTACTTCCTATGAATCACTATCATGTGCTCACACCGCCACACTTGACAAGGTTAGAAACCTTGAAAAAGAAAATAGTACTCTTGTTGAGGATATTAATTGCATGAAAAATGATTTATCTAAATCCAACTTGAGTACCAATAAATTGCCCAATGTTGTGAATGTTTATGATTGTGATAATTTGAATAGTAAACTTGATCATGAGCCTAATGGTATAAATCATATGAAAAGAAATCGAGTTCCTATGCATATTAGTGATGTTACTTGCTTTTATTGCGGTAAGAAGGGTCATACGGTAAATACTTGTCGGGCTAGAAATAGCTCTAATTATTGTTGGAGACCTAAAAGTCTCAAGACTAATCCCAAAGGACCCAAGCACTTGAGGGTACCACAAAACAATGTCATTTTAGGTACCCGGCGGATTAATAATCGAAGAAAATTCATGCCGCCAAGGAGACATCAAATGAACATCTCATTTGATCAAAGAAGGAGAAAACATTTTCAACAAAGTAAATTTCCAAGAAGAGGATATAATCAAAAATGGGAAGAACACAATCCTTGAAATGGCAAAGACATCATCAATAAGATGATTTTCCAAGAGAGAGACATTATCAACAATGGGGAGGACATAATCCTTGGAAATGAAGCAATAGGAAGAGTTATCATCAACAAAATGACTTTCAAAAGGGAAGATACCATCAACAATGGGAACGGCACAACCCATGGAAATGGCGAAATTGGTAAACCGTATCTCCCTATTTAAATATGCATCTTGTTTTCTTTATGCATGTTTTTATTTGTGTCTAAATTGCAAAATGGGTTTTCATATTTCTTAAAAATTTAGGTCTTCAATATATTTGTGAGTTTGAAAATGTTTTTTTAAAGAAGACCTTGCATGATGTTTTTAAAACTCTTGAGCATTTGCTTTATCTATTGTGTTTTATAATCTCCTATGGATTCTCTTGACACAAGCATACTTATGACCTACATTGTTTTTATCCTACACTTGTATCATGTTGCTTTGTGCTATAGTTGTTTAAGATATATGTAGGATATATATTTCGTCATTCTCTTCAAGAGATGTTTTAACTATCGAGTACACTCATCATTGGTATTTATCTTATAGACTCGATATATTTTTGTCATATGCCTATGTGCTTATACAAGTGCCATTAAGAGGATGTTTTGATTTTTGAAAAGGCATTATTTGACATAGCTTGTTTTATCCAAGATTTGTAAAGGATTATATTTTGTTTTGATAAAACAATTGATCTACAAAATTATGCATTTTATTGCACATATAAATGCCACTATTCTTGGATACTTATGTCAAACCTCTTGTTCATATGATTCGTGTAAATGAGGTCTCAACTATGTGCTCTCTTATTGTCTAATTTCAAAAGAGACCTTATGTATCTTTCTTAAGCTTATTTGAACTTGAATGATTTATTAGACTCTTGATGATGCATAGTATGTGGTGCTTAAAATAGTGTATCTATTATTAGATATTACTATGCTCGTGTGCAAAATATCTTGTTAAGATTTTGCAGAAATTTGTGATATTTCGCAACAAGTTTGATGAACAAGGCAAGGTTAGTAGCTCAATGATATTGTCAAGAAGAAGGTAATGATTTTGATGTAATATTTGCACTCATAGCACATTTAGAAGTTATTTGCACTTTACTTGCCCATTCTTGTTTTGAGAAAATTTCAAGCTTTACCAAATGGATGTTAAATCCAATTTTCTAAATGGTTTTATTCAAATAGAAGTCTATCGGAGTTTAAAATTTTTAGGCCAAATGATTTTTATAAAAGGCCTTGTACGGTTGATACAAGTACCCCGTATATGGTTTGATAGACTTAGCTATTTTTGCAAAATAATTTTACAAAAGGTAAATTGATACTACACTTCTTGTTTTGAAAAATGGCAAGGTTGTTTACTTGTGCAAAATTTATGTTGATAATATTTTTGGTGCTACTAATGAATATTTGTGCAAGATATTTTTCCAAGTTGTTGCAAGGTTAATTCAAGATGATCATGATGGGGGATCTTAATTTCTTCATTGGAATTCAAGTTCAACAATGCCAAGAAGGTGGTTATATTCCACTCTCAAAGTATAGAAAAGAAAAAATGAGGCATTGAAGAAGAAATAACCATTTCAACCTATATGGCTACAAATGCAAACATTGACAAAAAGTTGAAGTAGGCATTGACAAACGAATTCGAGGTATGTTCATTCGTTTATTACTCCTTAGACTCGACATTCTATATGCCTTATGTCTATATGCTCGACTTAAAAAAAAATCCCAACGAATCTCTTTAAAGTGCCGTTAAAAGAAATTTTCAAATATTTGTAAGGCACTTCTTCTTATGACTTGTTCATCCAAAGTCTTAAAACGTTATTATTTTTCGGGATAACAAGTCCGGTGTAAATTTTATTTTTCAAAATATGGTTCGTCATAATCAAAATAAACATATTGAGATTCGATATTTTTTAAAGGGATTGCATGTTTAACAAAAACTTGAGATGTGTTTAATTCCGTCTCAAGGATAACTCGCGGACTTCTTAAATCGCTCACCGCCGAGTATTTTACCTCATTTCGAGCTTGATTATGACATAATGTATATTGAATGAGGTTTACGTTTGCATTTTGCACGTTTTTAAAACTTAGGGGGCGAAAAATCGGATTTTTGATTGAAAATTCGGATTTTGAAAAACCTGGCAAGACAGTGGTGATGGGGTTGAGGGCAACCGGTCGCCCTCAACATCGACCGGTCGCCCTCAATGACAACCGATAGCCATTTTCTCTCGGATAAAATGTGTTATGTCCTCGGCATTCTTATTATCACAAGTTTTCTTCTATATTTCGTCCCTTTGCAAATTTCACACACATTTCACTTCAAATGTGTTTTGTTCATAAAATTCATATTTTGGGGATTATCTAGCTCGATTATCATCATCATTGCTCGTCTTTACCGATTAAATGGTAAGAATTCTACTTCCTTATCTCAATTGGGTTGAACCCTTGAGAACTTGGCCTATATGTATTTTCTTGATGAAATGTGTATATATTTGTGATGAGCTTATTGATTGTTGATGAATGATATTTGTAAAATTGCTTTTGGTGATGAAAAACTTGGCTTGATTACATTTACAAGGGCTATATACATAGTTTTTATTTTTGACGCCCGCCAAGTGTTCGATATAACGTTTAAATGAAAAACTCATCACCTACATGATTCTCTCGATTTCAAAAGTCTTATATATTTATAGAGATCATATTTTTCAAATAAAATGAGTTTTCATAAGCTTCTACAAGTCGTATGATCGACTTTTCCCTCCCATTTAGCCTATAAGCTTCATTGTTCAAATAGCTCGTTACATCGGTTTAGTTGCGCACTTTGATATGATTATATGATGTTTTTATCGTGCTAACATTATTTTTGATGATTCCAAAGGGGAGAAACAAGTTATAAGCTCGTTAGCTCATAAAAGCTAAGTTAAGCTAAACAAAAGAAGCTATAAGCTATGACTTCCTAAAGTCATAAGTTGTGCATTATACTTAGTCCAATTATTGTATTATAGACTCATATACTTGTCTAATGATGTTTTGTTGACAGGGGAGCTTATAAGCTCTTGAACTTTAGATCAATATGTAAAAGCTAAGCTTTTAGCTTGTGGTTGATTGCTTTTACATTATTCTTGTTGTGCATTTTGATAGGAGGAGCTTTTGCTATATGTGTTCGAATATCTTTACTCCCATCCTTGTGATTATATTGCGTGGAATGTTGTCGCCGTAACGAATAGTTCCTTTTAACCGGTAAAATTGTTTTGTTTTCAAAATCGACCTCGTTAAAATTGTTTTGGTTTGTAATCATCAAAAAGGGGAGATTGTTTGATAAATGGTTTTATCATGATTTTGATGATTTTGTTTTTATACCAAAACAATGGTTTTAAAAATTTGTCCAAATACTCCTAAATGATTTAAAATGGTTTTAATATTTTCCCTGGAGTATTTCTTCAAGTTTTATTTTCGACAAAAATTGGACAACACATTTAATGATTTTGTATCAATGGGTTTTTACATCCAAACAATGTTTCCAAATATTGTCTAAATACTCCCGATCGGTCTAAAATGTTTTCACTATTTTTTGGAGTATTTCTTGAAGTTTATTTTCGATATAAAATTGGACAACACTTTTGTTTTGAGGTCAACCGGTCACCGTATAGGGCAACCCATACACGAAAGTTGTGCAAAACAAAACTTCATGTTTGCGAGAAAATGGTGAGGGTGACCGTTCACCCTATAGGGCGGCCGTGGCGTCGACCGACGTCGACCTATAGGGCGGCCGGTACACTGAGGTTGGTTCAAATTTGCAAACTTCTCTATTTCGATTTTTGAAGAGGGCAACCTGGTTGGACCCTAGGGTGACCTGGTCGGACCCCCGTCGTAGGTGGTTGCCATTTCAGTGATTTTTACCGAATGATTTTTGAGAAACTTGCTTTGAAGATTGATAGGGCTTCGAGAGAAAAATACAATGTTTGCTTTTGGAGAGATGAACAGTTTTGGTGTAGTGTGAGAGAAAAAATGGGCGAAATGGTATATGTATGGGTTATGAAAGGACGTGCATATGGTTTTTGAAATTTGATCGAATCAACGGCCGTTTTAGCACGCCGATTAACATTTAATTTCTCGCATTTAATGCGGCGAAGATTTATATCCAATCATAGGCTTGGTCGTGCGACTTTTGATCAGATCTGTCATTATTGTCTTTGACGTCATCCTTAAAAACATTCCCGCTTATTAAAAACGATTGCGTTTTTGTCACTTAGCTCATAAATAACTCGGCTTACTCCTTAGCCGATTCAACTCTTCTCTCTTTATACATAGGTACTCATTTGTCGGCCTAACTTGATGCGATTGATTTTTCCGATCGACCGATTTACTTGGCCGATTCAAGACCTCGACTTTATTTTCATTTTTCTCGTTCCAACTCTTCTCCTTGAGTCTTCCGAGTGTCAATTCACTCAATTAACCCTAGCTCATGCTTAAGCTCTTCAAATCTTGATTCACATAATGGCTTTGTGAATATGTTAGCTAACCTTTTATCGGTTGAGATGTATTCAAGGTTATGTCCTTCTTTTCAACATGATCTCTTATAAAATGATATCGACATCAATGTGCTTTGTTCTTGAGTGCAACACAGATTTTGAGTGATTGCAATAGCACTTGTGTTATCACACATAATTGGAATTTCTTTTTCTTCAACATCATAATCTCTCACCGTTGTCTCATCCATAAGACTTGGGCACAACACCGCCCGTAGCTATGTACTCTGCTCACCGTGGATGTGGCTATTGAATTTTGCTTGCTAAACCAGGAAACCAAGATGTTTCCAAGCATTTGACATGTACACAAGTACTTTTCATGTCAACTCTACATCCAAAGATAGTCGAGTCCGAGTAACCAATAAGCTTGAATCCTCCTTCCTTTGGATACCATAAGCCGACTTCCTGGCATCCCTTCAAATATTTTAGGATTCTCTTGGCTGCATCATATGGCTTTCTTTTGGTGCAGATTGAAATCTTGCACATACACCTACAAAGAAAGGTGATGTCCGGCCTACTTGCCGTGAGATAGAGCAGTGATCCAATAAGTGCTCTGTATCTAGTTTGATCCACAGGCTTGCCATCTGCATCCATATCCATCTTGACTGATGTATTCATTGGTATTTTCACGAAGAAGATTTTTCTTCCATACCAAATTTCTTCATTAAATCTTTGGTATATTTTGTTTGACTTATGAAAGGTTTCATCCTTCACCGCTTAACTTGAAGTCCTAGAAAGAATGTCGACTCTCCCATCATGCTCATCTCAAATTTGCCTTGCATGAGTTTTGAGAATTTATCACACACTCTTTGTTTGTGGATCCAAAAATGATGTCATCCACATATATTTGAACAAGCGTTATACTCTCTCCATCTTGAATTCTCAAGAGTGTTCTATCCACTTTGCCTTTGGTGAATCCATTATCTGTCGGAAAATGAGACAATGTATCATACCATGCTCTAGGTGTCTGTTTCAATCCATATAGAGCTTTCTTGAGCTTGTACACCTTATCTCCAAGAGTCTTCTCAAATCCTGGAGGTTGTTCAACATAGACTTCTTCTTCCAATAATCCGTTCAAGAATGCACTTTTTACATCCATTTGGTATACAATGAAGTTCTTGTGTGCAACATAGGCAAGAAACATCCTTATTGCTTCGTATTTGAGTATGCACAGTTATTGGAAGTCTATTGCATTTGATGAATTTTTCACATTAGCATAACTTGTGTTGTGTATCAATTGAGCATATATACATATAATCCCAACCGTGATAATTGGACAACTTTAGTCGAGGCTAATGAAATATTTGAGAGGTGCCACGATTTATGGTATTCTTTATTGTGGATTTTCCTCCGTGTTAGAGGGATTTTGTGGTGCTAAGTGGATCTCTCGATTTAGATGAGATAAAATCCACTAGTGTTTATGTATTCACCATTGGTGGGGGTGAAATTATTTGGAAGTCACTAAACAAACTATTGTAGTTACTTTTCTATGAAGACCAACTTTGTTGTCTTGGGTTAGTGACAATGAAGCTAAGTGGTTGAAATACTTCTTAGCAAATATCCCATGGAGTTCGAACGAACACCTTCAGTGTCTATGCATTGTGATTGCCAAGTAGCAATAACAATTGCAAAGAATAAAACATTTAATGGCAAAAACAGACATGATCGTCGATACATGATTTAGTTAAACAAATTGTTAAAAGATGGAGTTATATCTATTTATTATGTGAAGTCGGAAGTGAATTTGGCCGATTCTCTAACTAAATCAGAACAAAATTCATTAAACATCGAGGGAATGAGACTTAAGCCAATTGATAAATTAACAAAGATGTGAAACCCAACCTTTGTGATTGGAGATCCCATGAATAAGGTTCATATGGGTAATAGCAAGTCACTTGTTATATCTGTTAGCACTAAAATTAAATGTCCTTCCTATGGTGTGAGAAGTACTAAATTGCAATTATGTGAGCATGAGTTACTAAAGCTCTTAATGAATTTCATATCCCTTAAGGATGGTATATTTAATTGCAAATATACTTGCTTTGAGATTCACCTATATGAGTGAGTGGGGCCGCTCCTATGAGATCTTGGAATATCTCTAGAGCACTCATGAATACCAGGCACGCGCATGGCATACTAGCGCAACACCGCATTGAATGGCAAACGTTTGAGAGGGTGTAATGTGACATGTGAGATTTTAACTTACAATAAAGAGTCTTTGGTTCATAGAAGCTACAATCTTCACCAAAACTATATACTTTAAATCTTATCGGCCTAGGTCTAGTTCATAGTACAAAAGACACCACATTCGATGCATTCTACACTCATTTTGTAACCCAAAGAAATCATTCTACTTCTCGCAATTCTTTCAGTTTTCTTTCAATTCTTTTGAAACATGTGGAGGATTTTTGTATAAATATAAATATTGGAGTGTTTCAAAAGAATTTCTCTATCCCACATAGAAAGCAAGGAAATATTTTATTCACTTTAATAATAGAAGACTAACATGGGTTAATAAAAAGACAATTGAAGAAGTTGCGCTCCGTAGCATAAAGAGCTAGTTTTGCCATTTAAAAGTCTTCTATTTTTAATTGTCTATCAACCTATTCTTATGCATTATCGGTTGACCAATTCAAAAGCCTTATCTAGGGATGAAAAAGTCATGTACCTTATCCCGATTCATAGCAACATATTCTTTATTTTTTCAATTATCAAAACGTGATTACTCCTAATTTTTCTCTACATATATCTTTGGCACTTGCCACTAGCCGCAATAATACACCTTTTTTATCTGAAAAACAAGAGAGATAACATTAACGTTTTTATGCTTCTTTTTCTCGCTCCTTATTTGATTCTTTGGGTTAGTTTTAATATTTGCCATTCTATTCTGTTGAATCCTGGAGAATTATGCAAATAAATCCTTAAGACAGTGCTAATCTTCGCACGCCCCAGAATTAATCTTTTTGGTTTCTTTCAATTTTTCGAACTTCACCAAATTTTTCTAACATTATTAAGGGGTCATGAAGAGTGGGGAGTGTCGAAAGTTTTGGAAAGTTTTCTGCCCAAAGGACTGCCTCGACAATGTTCGACAAATCGCCTGAGAGAATACCAAGGGAAAATTGAAAGCCAAGTCTATAAAAAGTAAATTTAAATCTCGAACTGTTTAAGCCCAACCAACCCCGCACACTCATTTCACAATGTAGAAGAGCGACATCCTAGGAGATCTTGTTAATGTCTACATTGCGGGGAAGAAACTCGCATGCACTGCGTGTTTCCCTGTATCGGCATAGCGGGGGATAAACTGGCACGGCCGCTGAGTTTAGCACCGAGTCAAGAGATTTTGGTGTCGGCTGGGATCCTGGTAGTACAATGCCATCCTAACCCTTGTGTTTGTCAATGCCACCTAGGCTTCCTTCGTGTTTCGACGAGGATTCGAAAGAAACCAAAGAAACATGGTATATTTTACATTTAAGATATTCTTGAGTTGATTTATATCCCTCGAATGATATCCAAAGATAAATGTTTCCTAATACTATTGCTACTAGGGTGGTTTGCAAAATCTCATGGTTGATTTCCTTAATTACTTGAATTACAAATAGTTCTTTTCTCAAATTAGCTAATGATAAGTCGGAGGGTGTATGCTAGTAATCGATTTGAAGAAATGATTTGACTTTTGATGCATATTCTTTAGAATGCATATGCATATAAATTGAGTGTTGTTTGCTAGTTGCTACTAAAGATGCGAATAATAACAGAGTGATTTGAGATAGTGCTTGAATCGGGAGACAGAATATGTTTGATAAATGTTTTTATCATGATTTTGATGATTTTGTTTTTACACCACAACAATGTTTTTTAGATGTTGTCCAAATACTCCTAAATGATTTAAATTGTTTCTACTAATTTTTCGGAGTATTTCTTCAAGTTTATTTTCGACATTAAATTGGACAACACTTTTTATGATTTGGAGTTAATGTGTTTTTACATCAAACAATGTTTCCAAATGTTGTTTAAATACTCCCGATCGATCTAAAATGTTTTCACTATTTTTTGAGTATTTTTGAAGTTTATTTTTGATATAAAATTGGACAAAACTTTTGTTTTGAGGTCAACCGGTCGCCCTATAGGGCAACCCGTACTGAAAGTTGTGCAAAAAGAAATCTTCATGTTTGCGAGAAAATGGTGAGGGTGACCGGTCACCCTATAGGGCGACCGGTGACTATAGGTCGGCCAAACCTGAACACAAGGTTGGTTCAAATTTGCAAACTTCTCTTTTTGGTTTTTGAAGAGGGCAACCGGTTGGACCCTAAGGTGACCGGTCGGATCCCCCATCGACCGTCGCCTGTGTAAAAATGTGTTCTTATTTTCAAACGCCTATTTGTGCGAGACCGTCGCCCTATGTTTTGACAAAGAAAATTCTAATCGTTGTCACGTGACAGTTTTTCCTAAATTGTGGGATTGATTTCTAACAGCTATAATCTTGATTTTAATTGCAATTTTTGTAGATATCGATTCCAAGAGGAGCCTATCAAGTATCAATCATCTCCTATAAATAGAGGAAGATTTGAAGCACAACAATAAGAGAGAACAATACAACACAACAAGATATAATCAAGCAAACATTTGGTCTTATATTGTCATTATTCTTGTTGTAATTTGCCTAGCTTATCACTTTCACATTCTTGAGGTCTAGGCTATTCTTGATTACAGATTGCACTCAATTATATAATTCATTATCGAGTTGTAATCTTGAATTTTCGGGTTATCATTCAACACAAAATATCCTTGTGAGTGTTCTTGTGGTAAGAACATACTTGGATGATCTAGGTGTTAGGTGTAAGAAGATTGTGGTAATCTTCTTGTTGAGGTGTTGAAGAATTTGGTATTCTTCAAGGTTGAAGATTGTGGTAACCTTCACAAGGTGCCGTTGGAGATTGTGGTAATCTTCAAGAGAGATTGTGGTAATCTCAAGGTGGTGTTGAAGAAGAGTGTGGTGCTCCTCAAGGTGGTGTTGTAAGTTGAATTTGTATTAATTTTGGTAATTAATAAAATTCTTTTTTTTTCAAAACCCATCCCGGATATCTTTGGGGTGGTAGAGCACGTAGTCCCCTAGGTGGGGTGAAGCTCTATAAATCGACGCGTGTTGTTTACATTCCACAGCTTTTATATTGTCTTGGCTAGTTTTGTTCAAAAAAGAGGGCGAAATAGAAAAGATGGAGATAATCTATTCACCCCCTCTAGATTATCGTATCCTCTTGGACTTACAAGTGGTATCAAAGCCAAACTCTTTGGCAAGCTCGTTTCACATCGCGAGTGAAGAGGAACGATCGTCGGCTACGAATGAAGCTCATCTTTCTGGCACCTCCACCACCAAGCCACCTCGGTTTGATTCCAAAAATTTTACATTTTGGAAAGAAAGAATGGAATGTTATTTACAAGGTTGCGGGTTCGATATTTGGAACATCGTCATTAATGGAGAATCCATTCCGATGATAGACACACCACACACCTCCAAAGGCCTCAAAGAGCTCAATGATGAAGAGAAGAAAATCATCTCCTTAAATGGTAAAGCTCTCAATATCTTATATTGTTCACTTACCAACTTGGAATTTAATCTTATTGTAGGAATTCGATCGGCTCATGAAGTATGGCAAAAATTAGAAGCCATTCATGAAGTATATGCAAATGATAGGAGCAACTCAAAAGCATCTACTTCTCAAAGGGATACAATGTCAAATCTAAGGAACAAGCCTCTTACAACTTCCAACTATGAAGAAGTTGAACATTGTCTTATGGGCATCGAAGAAAAAAACGAGGTATGTCTTAAACCTTCTACTTCCTATGATATTGTTATACAAAATGAGTATAGTGATTTGCAAAATAATTTTGATGATCTTCAAAATGAATTCCAAAGCTTACTTGTTAAATACAAAAATTTGAAAAAGGAATTCAATGTTTTGAAAAATGATGAGGATAGTTTATTTACTTCCTATGAATCTCTATCATGTGCTCACACCACCACACTTGACAAGGTTAGAAACCTTGAAAAAAAAATAGTACTCTTGTTGAGGATATTAATTGCATGAAAAAGGATTTATCTAAATACAACTCGAAAATACCGATAAAATGACCGATATTGTTGATATTCATAGTTGTGATAAATGGAAACAAGGACTTAACCATAAGCCTAAGGTTGTTAATCATATGATAAATAGTCAAGTCTCTAAGCATGTTGGTTATTACACTTTTAGAATTATTACATGCTTCTATTGTGGTAAAAAGGGTCATACGGTAAATAATTATCGGGCTAGAAATAGCTCTAATTCATTTTGGAGACCTAAAAGTCTCAAGACTAATCCCAAAGGACCCAAGCACTTGAGGGTACCACAAAACAATGTTATATTAGGTACCGTGAAATAATAATCGAAGAAAATTCATACCGCCAAGGAGACATCAAATGACCATCTCATTTGATCAAAGAAGAAGACATCACCAAAATGAATTTCCCGAGAAGGAAATATTATCAACAAAGGAAGGATACAATCCTTGGAGATGGAGCAATTGGAGAAATCATTATCAACAAGATAATTTTCAAAGGGAAGATATCAACAATGGGAACGACACAACCCATGGAAATGGCGAAATTGGTAAACCGTATCTCTCCATTTAAATATGCATTTTATTTTGTTAATTATGCATGTCTTTAATTGCAAATGAGTTTTCATAATTTAAAAAATTAAGGTCTTCAATATATATTTGTAGTTTTAAATTTTTTGAAAAAGGAGACCTTGTATGATGCTTATATTAAACTCTTGTGTAGACTTAATTGTTTTATAATCTCTTATGGACTTTTATGGCATGAGCTTACTTGTGATATTTTTTGTTTTACCTACACTTGTATTATGTTCGTTTTGTGCTATACTTGTTTAAGATATGTGTAGGATATATTTTTTCTCGTCCTCTTCAAGAGAGATATGAACTATCGAGGTACGCTCATTATTGCTATTCATATCATAAACTCGATACATGTTATGCCATATGCCTAGGTGCTTATTTTAATAAGTCATGCATTTTATTGCACATATAAATGCCATTATTATTGGATACCTACGTCAAACCTCTTGTTCATATGATTTTTGTAAATGAGGTCTCAACTATGTGCTCTCTTATTGTAAAATTTCAAAAGAGACCTTATGTAGCTTTCTTAAGCTTATTTGAACTTGAATGATTTGTTAGACTCTTGATGATGCATAGTATGTGGTGCTTAAAATAGTGTATCTATTATTCGATATTACTATGCTCGTGTGCAAAATATCTTGTTAAGATTTTGCGAAATTTGTGATATTTCGCAATAAGTTTGATGAACAAGACAAGGTTAGTAGCTCAATGATATTGTCAAGAAGAAGGTAATGATTTTGATGTAATATTTGCACTCATAGCACATTTAGAAGTTATTTGCACTTTACTTGCCCATTCTTGTTTTGAGAAAATTTCAAGCTTTACCAAATGGATGTGAAATCCAATTTTCTAAATGGTTTTATTCAAATAGAAGTCTATCGGAGTTTAAAATTTTAGGCCAAATGATTTTAATAAAAGGCCTTGTACGGTTGATACAAGTATCCCTTATATGGTTTGATAGACTTAGCTATTTTTGCAAAATGATTTTACAAGAGGTAAAGTTGATACTACATTTTTTTTTTGGGCAAGATTGTTTACTTGTGCAAATTTATGTTGATATTTTTGGTGCTACTAATGAATATTTGTGCAAGACATTTTTCAAGTCCATGCAAGGTGAACATAAGGTGATCATGATGAGGAAGCTCAATTTCTTCATTGGAATTCAAGTTCAACAATGCCAAGAAGGTGGTTATATTCCACACTCAAAAGAAGGAGTGAGGCATTGAAGAAGAAAGAACCATTTCAACCTATATGGCCACAAATGCGAAAATTGACAAAAATGGTTGAAGTAAGCATTGACAAACGAATTCGAGGTATGTTCATTCGTTTATTACTCCTTAGACTCAATATTCTATATGCCTTACGTCTATATGCTCGACTTCAAAACTATCCCAACGAATCTCATCAAAGTGCCGTTAAAAGAAATTTTCAAATATTTGTAAGGCACTTCTTCGTATGACTTGTTGTATCCAATATCTTAAAATTTTCTTATTTTCGGGATAACAAGTCCGGTGATAATAATTTTCTTTCAAAATATGGTTCGTCATAATCGAACTAAACATATTGAGATTTGATATTTTTTTGGAGTGCATGTTTTAACAAAAACTTGAGATGTGTTTAATTGTCTCAAGGATAACTCGCGGACTTTTTAATCGTGACACCGTCGAGTATTTTAATCCATTTCGAGCATGATTATGACATAATGTATATTGAATGATGTCTACGTTTGCATTTTGCACGTTTTTAAAACTTAGGGGCGAAAAATCGGATTTTGGATCAAAATTCGGATTTTTAAAATGTGTGAACCGGTGGCTGCCAGGGCGGGGTCGACCGGTCGCCCACCTACTCGACCGGTCGCCTAGCCCATGACCGTCGCCCATCGCTTAAGTTTGGTTAAAACCGTCTCTTTCTTGTATTTTGGCGGTTTAAGGTTTTTCCTCTCTATTTCGTCCCATTTGTAAATTTCACACACATTTCACTTCAAATGTGTTTTATTGCATACATTTCATATCTTGGATGTATTTAGGCTCGATTATCATCATCATTGCTCGTCTTTACCGATAAATGGTAAGAATTCTACTTCTTTATCTCAATTGGGTTGAACCCTTGAGAACTTAGCCTATATGTATTTTCTTGATGAAATTTGTATATGTTTGTGATGAGATTGTTATTAATGATATATTGTCTTGTGTTTAAACTAATTTGGTGATGAAAAACTTGGCTTGATTACATATATCCTTTTCAATCTTTGACGCCCGCCAAGTGTTTGATAAAATGATTCAATGAAAAATTCATCACCAACATGATTCTCTCATTTTCAAATGTATTACATATTTATAGAGATCATGTTTTGCAAATCAAATGAGTTTTCATAAGCTTCTACAAGTCGTATGATCGACTTTTTCCTCCTATTTGGTCTATAAGCTTCAATGTTCAAATAGCTCGATACATCGGCTTCGTTGCGCACTTTGATATGATTATATGATGTGTTTATCTTGCTAACATTATTTTTGATGATTCCAAAGGGGAGAAACAGGTTATAAGCTCATTAGCTCATAGAAGCTAATATAAGCTCGATAAAGAAGCTATAAGTTGTGGCTATTAAAAGCCATAAGTTGTGGATAATACTTAGTCCATTTGTTTTAGTATGGACTCATATTCATGTCTAATGATATTTTGTTGACAGGGGGAGCTTATAAGCTCTTGATACTTAAGCTCAAGTTGTAAAAGTGGAGCTTTTAGCTTTTGGTTGATTGCTTCTACATTATTCTTGTTGTGCATGTTGATAGGGGAGCTTTTGCAAAAATGTTTTTGAAAATCGATACTCCCATCCTTATGATTATGTTGCGTGGAATATTGTCACTCAAACGGATAGTTCTTTTTTAACCTAGTAAAATTGTTTTGTTTTTAAAATCAACTTTGGTAAATTGTTTTAGTTTGTAATCATCAAAAAGGGGAGATTGTTTGATAAATGTTTTTATCGTGATTTTGATGATTTTGTTTTTACACCAAAACAATGTTTTTTAGATGTTGTCCAAATACTCCTAAATGATTTAAATTGTTTCTACTAATTTTCCAAGTATTTCTTCAAGTTTATTTTCGACATTAAATTGGACAACACTTTTTATGATTTTGAGTTAATGTGTTTTTACATAAAACAATGTTTTCAAATGTTGTCTAAATACTCCCGATCGATCTAAAATATTTTCACTATTTTTTGGAGTATTTTTGAAGTTTATTTTCGATATAAAATTGGACAACACTTTTGTTTTGAGGTCAACCTGTCGCCCTATAGTGCAACTCGTGCACGAAAGTTGTGCAAACCGAGAAATCTTCATGTTTGCGAGAAAATGGTGAGGTGACCGGTCACCCTATAGGGCGGCCCAGTGTACGAAGGTTGGTTCAAATTTGCAAACTTCTCTGTTTTGGTTTTTTGAAGAGGGCAACCGGTTGGACCCTAAGGTGACCAATCGGATCCCCGTCGACCGGTCGCCTGCGTGTAAAAATGTGTTCTTATTTTCAAACGTCTATTTGTGAGCGATCGGTCACCCTATGTTTTGACAAAGAAAATTCTAATCATTTGTGCAAAAAACGGCTTTTTCCTAAATTGTGGGATTGATTTCTAACAGCAATAATCTTGATTTTAATTGCAATATTTTTGTAGATATCAGATTCCAAGAGGAGTCTATCAAGTATCAATCATCTCCTATAAATAGAGGAAGATTTGAAGCACAACAATAAGAGAGAACAATACAACACAACAAGAAATACTCAAGCAAACATTTGGTCTTATATTGTCATTATTCTTGTTGTAATTTGTCTAACTTATCACTTTCACATTCTTGAGGTCTAGGCTATTCTTGATTACACTTGCACTCAATTGTATAATTCATTATCGAGTTGTAATCTTGAATTTTTGGATTATCATTCAAAACAAGATATCCTTGTGAGTGTTCTTGTGGTAAGAACACACTTGGATGATCTAGGTGTAGGTGTAAGAAGATTGTGGTAATCTTCTTGTTGAGGTGTTGAAGAATTTGGTATTCTTCAAGGTTGAAGATTGTGGTAATCTTCACAAGGTGCCGTTGGAGATTGTGGTAATCTTCAAGAGAGATTGTGGTAATCTCAAAGGTGGTGTTGAAGAAGAGTGTGGTGCTCTTCAAGGTGTTGTTGTAAGTTGAATTTGTATTAATTTTGGTAATTAATAAAATTCTTTTTCTTTTTCAAACCCATCCCTGATATCTTTGGGGTGGTAGAGCACGTAGTCCCTAGGTGGGGTGAAGCTCTATAAATCGACGTGTGTTGTTTACATTCCACATCTTTTATATTGTCTTGGCTTGTTTTGTTCGAAAAAGAGGGCAAAATCGAAAAGATGGAGATAATCTATTCACCCCCTCTAGATTATCGTAGCCGCTTGACTTACGAGAATATTCTTTTGATGATTATGTGCTATTTGGAATAATTACATGTGATAGTTTATCAAATTGAATTACACCATGCATAGCCATTATATCTTGTTACGCTTTTCTTAAGCATTTATAGTGGGATATTTGTATTAAAAAATGGGTGTCTATGCTACACATTTGAAAACATAAATGATTTTTTAAAATATGTTGAATTTTCTTAAAGTGGTCATCTTGGTTATGCTTAAAAATGCTTAACAATTAGCTTATTTTTTGAAAATCCAAATTATTTGAGTTGGAAATCGATTACTCTTTAAGAATTTACAATACCCACATAGATGGTCAAATTTTGCCTCCTTACAGGGCTTCTATATTGCTGCAAGTATTTTTCAAATTTGAATATTTATCTTGAGAACCTGAATATTGAGAAATCTATCTTGCACCATAATTTATGCAAACAAATTGAGTTATTATTAGACCATCAACTCGATTTAATATTAGATTCCATACATGATTAATGCTAATAAGCAAATTAGATTGCTAAATTCTACAGAGCATGGTAATTTATTACTTATATACTTAAGCTACAACTACTGTGTGACTAGTTAAAGCTTATGCAAGGTATTACCAATGTAGAATGATACTTTTTGGTCTGACAAATATGATGGGCATTTGTACTCATTATTCTTTCGAAAAGATGACTACTAATATCTATTAGTCATTTTCTGTATAAGAATTAGTTAGCACTAGTTTGACTTTTGGAATGCAATTCATCGAGTTCTTGAATATACTTGATACTTGAGTGGTTTGAGAATCCAACCCCTCAAAGAACAATTGCACAAGATTTAAAAGAAACATTGAGTTATATAAACAACTATATTACAACTCATGTGCCTACACATTTGTGCTATCCTGTATAGCAATTTTTAATCTATGGATCCTGTTTGAGAATACGAAACAGTGAGATTTTCTATATGCATGGACATGTTTTGAAACCATGGCTCCATGTCTTTACCTTATTTAAACTTAAAATCGAAAAATGAAAGAATGGTTTCCACCACAATTAAATTGAGTGTGGTGTGAGCATATTTTGTTTCCTTCTTAATACTAATTTGTGTATGCTAAGAGAGAAGTTCCTCGATTATCCACTTGAAACAACTGTTTCTGATTTTATATATGAAACGAGTAAGAAAAATAACTTCTTGTGAGTTGAAACATAGCACTCTTGCATGGTAACTCATTTTATAATTATGCGATGTCTTTTAGAATACTATAGGTAAATGTTTGATTTTCTTAAGACGATGTGTTATTTGCAAATTTAAGAATGCACTTTATATCCAAATAAAACCAAGGTTTCTATAATAGTTATCTTGGTCGGGTGAGGTATTGATATGTTTCTTGTTTGACAAAGGCATGTGATGCATTGATATATGTTTCCATTGATCAACATGTTGATTATGACTAGATTGTTCTTGGAAATATCATTGATTATGATTTAATATTATTTGTAAATACTTTAATATGCACTGAATAGTTATTACTATACAAAGTTCTATTAATTTATTGGAATGTACTTTGACTTAAATTGTTGTGCACTAAATCATACTCACATTTTGCTAGTGAGAAGGTTATTAGATTTAACATCTATTTTGGTAAATGTACCTACTCGTGTTTGCCAATTTGCTGGAGAAAACTATTTGCATTAAGTTGAATTTTGCTATTAGATTTCATGCCATATGATTAATTAATATGAGAAACGATCTCGATGCCTCTACCCAACTCGTTGACTAGATTGATGCTCTTAATTACAACTTTTTGATGAATATATATTTCTTATTATTTCTCATATGATTTGCTTATAGATTTTAAATATAGGAATTAGTTGTTTAAGACAAGCTAAAGCCATAATTCCCCATTTTACAACTCGGAGACACGACTATTTATTTGGGATGGTGGCATTTGGCTCTATCGAGCCCGATATCCTTTTTGGTTTGTAGGAACATCAAAAATTATATGTTTTCTCTATCTTAGCGTATTTTTGTCGAGACAATCAAACCTATGTACTTGCTATATATATTGCAATTGGACAATTCACATAATTGATGGGAAAGGTCGATCCATAACTAAATAATCGAGGCACTAAAATCAAAGCCCGATTATGGCTTGGATTTCTTGAGAACAAATCATTGTTATTTGTTTGTCCATTGATGAAGAATTGAAGATTGAATTTTTGGACTAATTTATCCATTTATTATGAGTAGACATTATTTATGATAATACTAGAGATGAAGTGGGTTTCTGACGAGCTCATTAATCGAGGTAGATTTCTTGACACATTCATGATTGAGGCAAATTCATTTATCAACTCGATTATGTCTTGGATTTCTTGAGTCTATTATGATAAGACACTTTATGAGCTTATGGAGATGGATTGAATCTCTTTATAAATTTATGAACACGATTTACATTATAATCTCATTGATCATGGGATGGATTTCTTGAGAAGCTCGTGATTGTAACCATATCATTTATACACTTGATTATAGCCTGGATTTGTTGAATCTCATAAAAGACTATGATTTATGAGTTTGTTGGATTTCTTTATACATTTGTAATAATGATCGGGATAATCTATGAGGTCACCGAACATTTCTTGGACTTCTTTACAAACTTATGGTCGATATCACATATATACCTATGGATTTCTTGAAGAATCCGCCTGCGCTTGAACGACTTCTAAATTGGGCCAGGCGAGTCATTTCCTGGTTTGAACAGACTTCCGAGATGGGCGGATGAACTTTGATGGGCGGTTGCCCTTGATTATGAATATTTGGCTCGTGATGACTTTTATCAAACCTCGACATGAGAACGCGCTTTGACTATGAATATTCGGCTCAGGTGACTTTTATCAAACTTGATGGGTGGGACGCCTTTGACTATGAATATTCGGCCCGAGCTGACTTTTATCAAACCAGGCACGGCGGGATGCCTTTGACTATGAATACTCGGCTCGAGCCAACCTTTAAACATTGATGGGCGGATGCCCTTGATCATTATATGGGTGGCTTCCTTGATGAGAAGTGTTTAGCGCCAACCTTCAAACATTGATGGGCGGATGCCCTTGATTCATTATACGGCGACTGCCCTTGATAAGAAGTGCTCAGCTCGGACCAACCTTTAAACATTGATGGGTGGATGCCCTTGATTCATTATACGGGCGGCTGCCCTTGGTGAGAAGTGCTCAGCTCGGGCTAAGCTTCACCATAATGGGCGGATGCCCTTGACAGATTTGATGACAGATGATTGTTTATTAACCAACCCTTCGATGTTAGAAACTTCAATAGAGATAGGTCATAATTCAACAAAGATGAGAATGACTCTTACAGTTCATGACATGATGAACTACAAGAGTGGGGGGACTAATTGATACAACCTAAATTTGTCATATTAAATTGGATCAATATTATTTGGGCTTCAATATTAAAAATGAGCTCAAATACGAATATGGACTCTATTAGGGCTCTAGTTGGTAGAATCCTAAAATATTTTTTATTTAATATTAAAGAAAATAGGATAAATATACTAAACTATTTAATTGGATGACCAATTAATGTTTATCCGTAAGAGAGGTGGAATTCTTATCTTAATCACTATTTTCTCCTTATGAAGGTGGTTTTCTATATAAAAGGAGTGTTATATTCTCCCTCTTCTACATTGCTTCTTTACATGAATTATTTTCCTTCGATAGAGTTCGACTTGACCGTCGAGAGGGTGCGCGGAGCAAGCTTTCGGCCCCCTTTGTGTAGGTCACCGACGGAGTTCAATCGAAATATAAATCGGAG
Source organism: Rehmannia glutinosa (assembly GCA_016081115.2). NCBI lineage: Eukaryota > Viridiplantae > Streptophyta > Magnoliopsida > Lamiales > Orobanchaceae > Rehmannia > Rehmannia glutinosa. The sequence continues at coordinate 76,739 of JABTTQ020000810.1, read as the reverse complement.
GAGCGAGTAATTTTGAGATTGACCAATAATCTCACTCAGTTTTTCCTATAAAATATTTGTTTACATTTGGTATTATTATATCATTCTATAATCAAAAAAATATACAATATGTTTGTTAGGATCGGTCACCACTAGGCCAAAAATATAATTGTTATTAAAGGCGCAATATTATTTTCTTAAACTTAAGACATCGCAGAGCAATCAGATCTTGAGCAACATTTATGAGACAATAAATACCAACAATATTTATTAATAATTTAATTCATATCCAACAATTTCATGGCGTGTCAAGGAAGCATGACATTTTAAAAAGATTTATGTAAAAAGAAAAAAATTAGAGAAAATTATTTAGCTTTCTTGCTTTTTTTAGTGGCAAAACACTTATTAAAGTATTATATTTAAGATGTTCTTATATAATATTTTTAAAGACAATCTATTTAATCTATTTGACGATAATAAATGAATAGGCATGCTATCTTGCTTTCTTCGATTCAAAATTTTATGATTGTCTTTTTCTTTTTTTTTTTTTTGTGTTTTGATATGTAAAATAATTCGATAGAAAATAAAGAAAACTACAAAAATATAGAAGCCTAAGGGAAACATCAATAGACAAATAGTAGAGACAATTTATGATATAAATTAGGCTTTTATAATCAAATGATGGATCATTTACATGATAAATAAAGTCTAAAGAGAGCAACGATTTCCAATTTAGTTATTTTGTAGGCACTTAATCGCAAATTGGTTCCAAATTGTAACATTCAGTTCTTAACCTTCAATCTCATCAATTATTAATCTAGTATTTAGTTTTGAAAACAAAAAAAAGTTACTCTTTATATTATATATAGACACGTAAATATTAGGGTAATTTGACAAGATGTGACATTTGCCACAAACATTTGCAAAATTGGGGTGGGTTGGAAGGGTTTCGATAGTTTATGTTGTAGGCGCCACTTCCATGGGCACTGCCGCAATTTTTTTGTTTTTACTTTTTTCTTTCTCGCAAAGTAGGCGCATAGACACCAATCAAATTGGCCCCTACTATCTATTTCTTTTGTTTTTATATTTTTGAAAATTAATTTTAAATATTAAATAAATACACAATTTTCAGATAATTAGAATGCGAAATATTCTTTGAATGAAAACGTGATTACATAATAAAGTCTACAACACATAATTAAAAAAAACAAGAAAATTACACATTAAAATACTGAAATAAGATACGACATGCCATTATAACATAAGTACGCGAACAACCAAAACACTTTGCACGATCAATCCAGGCATGAAGATTGACTGGCGCCTACAACCTTTATTTTTTGTTTCAAAAATTAATTTGAAATAACGGGTTTTTTACCGAATATTATATATTGCAGATTTTATCCTGAATTGAATTTACTACTCAAAGTTTTTTAATTATTTTTAAATAAATTCGTGTTCCAGTCGTTATCTCAATCCACGACTGGACAATAAATCCAAAAAAGCAAAAATCTAGTTGAGTTGTCGATCAATTACAATTATTAACGCATAAAAATATATACTCATTTTCGTGGCTAATTTAACAAAATATTGTGTTTGCTACAAAAAATTGGATTTGTTGGGGTAAATTGGGAAGTATTGATAGTATACGCCAATAGGAAAGGCACCTACACAATTTTTTATTTTTTTTAAAGTAATGATTTATATATATTCGAATATATTACAAATAAGAATAAAAATAGAATAGATCAGCAAATTTCCCAATTATACCCGTTTATACCAGTACGCGAAGATCGTACAGTGTTTTGGTTGTTCGCGTATCGGTTGTTCACGTATCTCTGTTATAATGGCATGTCGTATCTTATTCCATTATTTTAATGTGTAATTTGTTGTTGTTTTTTAATTATGTGTTGTAGACTTTATTATGCAATCGCGTTTTCATCCAAAAGAATATATATTTTACATTCTAATTATCAAAATTGTGTATTTATTTAATATTTAAAATTAATTTTCAAAAATATAAAAAAAAAGAATAAGAAAAAGAAGAAATAGATAAAAAAAAAAAGATAAATTGTAGCAGTGCGATGGCGCGCCGCTTTGTAGGCGCCTACACATAAACTATCAAAACCCCCAACCCACCCCAGCTTTACAAATGCCACAGATCGTTAAATTACTCTAAATATTAATGAAGGGGTCAGAACACAAATTTTTATTGTCCGCAAATAAACAAACAAGAAAAAAGCGTACAAATTAAATATATATGAATCAAAATGAAAATATAGGTTACAATCTCTATTTCTCCCCGATTCTTTTCTTCAAGGATATAATATCTAGGATTTGAGGAGTCGAATTCTTGATTTAATCTTCTCCAAACTTAAACTTGAACTTCAATATCGTTAACTGAGGGCTTGAAAGCTTGATCTCGAATCAAACGTGATGTATTTGATGATATTTGATTTGAATATATGAATTTCTTGGTGAAATTGACCTTATGATCTTCCTCCAAGATGGTTTGGACTTCAATAACGTCAACTCGAGGGATTGGAAGCTTATTCCTAATCAAACGCCGTATTTGAATGGATTCCGCGATGAACGCCTTGACTTTCGCCTTGAACACCATGGATCTCCTTGAATATATTCTTCTTGCCTTGAGAGAATTTTCTCCACCGCCTTCTTGCTTGGATTTCTTCTCTTGAATGTGTTTTAATTCCTTGAGAATCACCCCTATTTATACTTGTAGGAGAGGGGTCTTAGGGAACTTATATGGTGAGGGCTCTAATTTGATTGGTCCTTCAAATTTAATATTATTTCTTTAATCACAAATTGTGATAATTATCAAAAGAAATAATAATAAATCAGGATAAATCCTCATTTATAACAATTTAACATTTGGCATTCTTTAATTGGCCAATAAATATATATTAAAAATATCAATAAATTAACTATTTAAATTAAGAATTAAATTTAATTAAATTCCCAACTATAAATAGAAAATTATAAAATTGATATTTAATATAGAATTTCACATGTGTCACCATTTGATTAGTGCAAATTTAATTTGTCTACAAATCTTTCCATCGAGACTTGTTCATGGACGACATATCTTGGAGTGAATAAGTCGCGACAAATAATTACGCTTGTAGGCAAATGAATTGTTGAATTTGACATATGATACATAAGAATTTGATATCCGGACCTTGAGATTTGAAAGCCGCATATATCAATAATTAGGCCAACTTCTTTCCTTCAAGTGAACTCATAACCAAATTGGGCTCGCTTAAATTGATTTGGCCCGCTAATTTGAATTGAGTCCATTAAATTCACCTGGGGCTTGACAATGACTACCTAAATAAAATAAAGCTTGGTCCATATGAATTCTATTCCATGTGTAAAAGCACACAACAATTCTTGAAGAAGCCCAAACTAAACCTCACACTTCATGGCCCATTTATCCTTATGAAATGGAGATACTAGAAGTCAAAACTCTTCCCCCAGACGTCCTGCAGCAAACTAATTCATCAACCAAGCCATCAAGGTTTACGTTTCCTTTTTTTTTTTCGATGGGGCCCATATGGATTCTATGAAGAAGCACCCCAAAAATTCATGAAGAAGCCCAATATTGACACTTAATTCACAGACGCACGGCCCATTTTCTTTTCCTTCAGAATCTTGGAGGTTCACAATAGCATATCCTCACATGAACTCCTTTTCCTGTTGGAATTATTACGGTTACTAAACTCAAACTACAAATATAATCCTAATTGGATTGGATGCCTTATCATATAATCACTCTCGAATTCGACCAGTCTTAACATCTATATAAAGGGTGCCATGGGTGTTTATTTGTTCCACATTCAATCGGGCTTTTAATAAGAATTCTCGTATTCGCAGTGGTGCTCGGGTTTCATCTTCTGTTCCCTAGATTGCCGACTTTTCTTTTCAACTGTTCGCCGACGCTTTCGCTCGAGCAGATACGTTCAACTTCCGGTTTCATCTTTGTTTGCGGTGGTGTTCTTGGGTGAGTTCCATAGACCCAACTTCTGGTTTTGTTTTCTTCATATTATGCATGCTATGTGTTCGACCAATTGTTTGTAAGATTTTTTTCAAGCTAGATGAAGATCACCAATTCACCATAATCCTTTTTCTTATTTTTTCCTTGCAAAGACATCGTGCATACTAAACTTGCTTGTGGCCCATATTTCCATGCTTGGGGACACTTTGATGAGAGAGTATTTATTAATCAATTCTAATTTATCTACTCAGTGCCTTTGTTTTGCTTGCACACACCATGCACGTCCAAATATATATTTTCAGTAATTGTTAACAAGAAGCAATTTGATATTAGGTCTCAAGCCTTCAGTAACATTTAATTCATGTGTCCTTTTTTTTTCATTTATTTGATTTTGTTCCACTTTGCTTGTATTGTATTTTTTTTTTTTTTACTGATTCCACGATGGTGTATTTTAAAGATATTTCTTCTTCACCCGGCGTACAACACTTGGTTATTCTTGATGACGAGAGCCACGACATAGAACGAGGTACCGCGTTTTGGCGGTTTATGATCCACTTGTTGGTCGATCAAAGCAATGGTCAAAGTTGACGAATCGACTTCACCTAAGGGAATGGTCTCGTGAGATCCCACCCCATGGGATCCAATCCAAGATGTGGGCTCACGGAAGCAACCCATCACCAACATCGATGAGCCAATTTACTACCAACTTTAGGGCGTAATATCATCAAAGGCGAAGCCAAATGGGAGATCCAATCCGGTTTGGCGGTGAATTCCATTATGTCAAAGCTATTGGGAGTGGACCGAAGACATCCTTAGTCGATGCAAGAACAAACTCCGGGCGGCCCGTATATACGATGCGGTGTATGCTTCTCTTTTCACATATGATTGCAATTCCAATATCGTCAGGCATTTTGCGGCGTGGTGTCCATCTACCAACACATTGCCCACTTCTCATGGCGAACTATCTATATCATCATGGGATCTCGCATACTCTAGCTAGCTTGATTATGACCGGGTTTTAAATGCGGCCGAAGTTGTTCCGAGTGCCAAGGAGCTTGCTGCGTTGTGACGGGACTTATATTCCTTCCTCCTTCGTGCAACACTTACTTCATGCTTATCATCTACTTCAAGGGAGCGCTCACGGGGATCACTACTCGCAAGTTTCTATTGACGATCGGATCAACTTTTGGTTCAAGAAGGCTACAAGTATAATCCACCTCCCATACGCAAAGAGAAGAAGGCCACCCCACATAAGGAGAAGCAAAACCGAAGATCCCGAGTCGGCTCATAATCCACTTAGTGACATCGCGTACATGGTGAATGGTCCCCTGCCGAGAAGGTTTTATTTTCCAAACTCGATGTCAAGGAGAGCTCGATGGAGGAAATGTACTTGGCGGCAAATTTGGCTTGTTGGCTATGCTTATTTGTTCTTCCAAACGATGATCTCAACTCAATACGCCCGCACTTTCAAGATGGCGAGTCTCATGGCATATGGGCAAACGGCGGGCCTTGCATTCGGTTTTAGCGAGTATCTTGAGGTCCGAACAAGATTGCAAATTCTCCGAGGCCATCCAAGGTGTATTCAACGTTTCCGTTCATTTTGTTTATTGTTGGTTGGCTTATTACTTCAAAACTCATAATCAAGTTTGGCAGGGACGAATGGCCCCAAGATGGCGATCTTTTTCGGGTGAGGACACGCAAAATACTATAAACCCAAAGAAGCTCATGAGACGAATCCACAAAGGAGATTGGATTTCTTGGACTTGTACTATGATCACGAAGAGCAAGGATTTCCATTATGTTGACAATGGCAATGCATAAAGATTCGAAAGCGGGACTATTTCATCGCCATTCGTTCAAGTTATCTTTCCCTACGACAAGGTGGGCGTTTTGTGATTGAGCACTTACGGTCCCCATGATTCAATTTTGCCGGTTTGGGTTTTATCAAATGGTGCCAGAGTTCTCAAAAAGGATGTGCGTGGAGCTTCATTAGAAAAAGGAGTTTACCATTGGCGTGTCGCACTTCATCTAAGACTTTTTCTAAAGCTTGGCTTCCTTGCATGCTCCCAAATGCAAAGATGTTTTCTTCAGAGGAATATAAACAATGGTGGGCCCAGGTTCATGGAAACTACTTTGAAGAAAACATAGAGAACTTGATTAACTCGAAGCCAAAGAAAGTTTTGCCGAAGACAAAAGGCCTAAACGTGGTCCGCTTGGTGAGACTATTCGAAGCTCTCTACTTGTGCATGTTTTTTTTCTAACAGGTGCGATGTCTTAGGTGTTGAAGTTTGCGAATCAAATAAGAGAAAAGTAGTCATCCCTTCTTTCGAAGAAAGTAGCGGCGATGATGATGGACCATCATTGGAAGAGACTTAAAAAGACTCACAAATCTCTGAAAGCAACAAGAAGCCAATGGTGTTGCGAGTAATCAACCACTTACGAGAGAATTTTGTTGAAGAGGTCGATAACTTTTTCTTTTTTTTTCGTTTTAGGTGCGATGTCTTAGGTGTTGAAGTTTGCGAATCAAATAAGAGAAAAGTAGTCATCCCTTCTTTCGAAGAAAGTAGCAGCAGTGATGCAGGCCATCATTGGAAGAGACTTAAAAAGACTCACAAATCTCTAGAGCAACAAGAAGCCAATGGTGTTGCGAGTAATCAACCACTTACGGAGAATTTTGTTGAAGAGGTCAGTAACTTTTTTCTTTTTTTTTTTCGTTTTTTTTTCGTTTTAGTTGGTAATCCGTTTCCTTGATGGTGTGATGTTTCATCTGGAGAAACAACTACTCGATAATGAGTGCGAGCATGGATCGCAAGATAGCCAGAGGTCAATCATGGGGCCCAACTTGCCAACCGTGAATCATCAAAAGGTTACATCTAACTCCATTGAGGCCAAGACGCGTCTCCTTGTCCGGTATTTTTAGTATTTCAAGGTGAGAAATTTATTCGTAACCACCAACAAGAATACCTTCAAAAGTTATGGGGCGATCTCCGTGAGAAGATATCCAACATTCCAATTGACTCCTTTCCTCTATTCAAGATGAAGTGATGATTGTGCTCAAATCTATGAAGAGTTTTAATATTATTGACATCTCTTTTGTGGAGGGATCTTTGAAAGATCTTTTTGCCAAAGTCTGTTGTATATGATGAGGCAAGGTCGTCATCTTTAGAGATTGTGTCTAAAGAACTTCTTGCACAACAATGAAGTCGAGGATCGTTTGCATGATGCCAAGACTAAAGAAGCTAAAGAGTCGCCGGATTTCATCCACTAAGGAAGAGTTAGAGTCCATTAACAGAGAGCTTGACAATTTGAGGAAACGAAAGAAGAATTTGACCGCCTCATTAAAGCGACAAGAAGAAATTCTTCACATTGCTCATACCGAAGTTCAACAGTTGAAGACGAGATTGCCGCCATTCGACTACTTCGCCTTTGAATGATAAAGTCTTTGGAAAAGTTGGAGCTTTCGATGGTGCGTCTAGAGGTCGCCAGGAAGAATTGAAGAGCTTGCGTCCTTTTGATTAGTTTTTTTTTTTTGCTTCATGTATGAGTACTTTTTTTTTTTTTTTGAAGATTACGTAATAGAAATTGATCATTTTCTATCTTGCAATCTATTAAGTACTTTTTTTTTTAATGAAGTCGTTTTTTGTCTCTCCTTTTTTTGACTTTTTTTGAATTCATCCCAAAATCATAACTATCACAAACTCATGATGAACTCGAAAAATTCTAAGCCGCCACGTACTCCAAGAAAAAGGTATCAAGTCATAACGTAGTTCAAGGGATATTTTTTTAGGGGGTGTCGTACGCGATTTATACTCATGCGGGCCAGGAGTATCTATTGCTTAACCACCCTAGATTAGGTGGGAAGTTAGCGATTTAACCACGTACTTTGCCTTTGGTGGTTACCGTTCACATTTTATACTCATGCGGGTCGGGAGTAACATGCGATTTAGTCTCATGCGTCATGGAGCTTTATTCCGTCTCTAAGGATAGTATCGTTTTAAGAATTTTCCATTTATGGGATCTCAAGCCGTCTTGACAACCAATTTGTAAGCGCCATTGGTGTAGACTTCTTTAACAATATAAGGACCATCCCATTTTGATGTGAATTTATTTCGATTCGGTGAGTAGTAATGATGGGTCTTCCGACAAAGAAGCACCCGAATACCAACTTGAAAAGAGCGTGATAACACTTTTTTATTAAAAGCCCTAGAAAGACGAGCTTGATAACAATCAAGTCTTTGTTGTGCTTCCATTCTTTTCTCATCGAGAGCTTCTAATTCTTCGAGGCGTAATCGTGCATTTTCTTCTTCTGTTAGTCCTTCTTGCAAGGCTATCCTTAGTGACGGAATTTGTTGTTCAAGGGGAACAACCGCTTCAACACCATATACAAGCGCATACGGAGTTGCTTGAGTGGGTGTTCTATATGTGGTTCGGTATGCCCATAGAGCTTCTCCAATCCTTTCATGCCGTCTCGCTTTGACTTTGAGACCACTTTCTTGACAAGCTACACAATCGTTAGCCGTAGCGTTATACATAGAGGACTTTCTTTGTTTGAATCCGAACTTTTGACAAAGTTTATCTATGCGGCTATTTGAGAAGGGCTTCCGTTATTCGTTATTATGTATCGAGGATCCCATAGCGATAAATAATGTTTATGCGGATAAAGTCGGCGACATTCTCTTTCTTCACTTCTTTGAGGTCTTGCCTCGGCCCGTTTAGAAAAGTAGTCTATCGCAGACCAAGATATACAAGTGCCCTCCGGATGAATTTGTCATAGGTCCAACCACATCCAACCCCCAATCATCAAATGGCCATGAAGCAACAAATAGGGTGCAATGGCTCGGTGGTTGATGAATAAAATTTGCATGAAATTGACGGGCTTGGCATCTTTGCGCGTAATCCATGCAATCTCTCACCATTGTCGGCCAATAATAGCCCATTCTTTTAATTCGAAAGTGTAACTTTGGGCACGGACCGATGGGCGCCAAAACCCCGAGTGAGCTTCTTCCATGGCTTGAACAACTTCATCATCGCCTAAACATCGCAAGAAGATTCCATCAAATGATCGTCTATAAAGTGTGCCTTTGTAGTAGATGAAGCGAGCTACACGACGTCGAACATCGACCCTTTGTCATGGATCGTTAGGCAACTTCTCATACTTCAAATAATCCACAAGTAGTTGACGATTCTTCTTTCTCAATTTCAAATACCTCTACAACGTGATTTTCCTCTTCTTCATTGCGACTTTCATCATCAAAGATTGGAGGTACTACCCAACTTCGCAAATTGGCACACGAGCTTCACTTTCGGGCATGGCGAGTGTAGAAGCAAGTTTTTCTAAAGCATCGGCTTGTTTATTATCTTTCCTTGAATATGCTCGGTTGTTACATCTCCAAGCCATCCAATAAGCCTTCGCATATTTGACGTATGGGAGTAGCTCGGGCTTCTTTACTTCGTATACTCCAAGTAGTTGATTAACCACCAATTTGGAATCTCCATAAACTTCCAAACGCAATTGCTTTATGTCAACCGCCATCTCTAACCCGAGGATTAGAGCTTGGTATTTAGCAACATTGTTTGAACAATTAAAGTTAGAAGCGAAAGGAGTAAGCAATACTTCTCTATCGGATGTAACGAAGATGACTCCAGCTCCAGCTCCTTCTCTATGAGAAGCTCCATCAAAGTACATCTTCCATGGAGGGGAAATCTCGATTACAAGCACATCTTCATCAGGTAATTCGTCAGATAATTCCCACTCAGCAGGGATGGGATGATCCGCCAAGTCCGCCAAGACTTGCCCTTTCACCGCCTTTTGAGGAACATATGTGATTTCAAATTGTTGCAATTATAGGTACCACCTTGCAAGTCTATCGAAAGGAGGGTCAAGCTTTGTCATAACATACTTTAGTGGATTTGCTTTGAGATCGGGCGAATTGTGTGAGCTTGAAAGTAGTGCTTCAACTTTTGGATTGCGAAGATTAATGCCAAGCAAATCTTTTCAATCGGTGAATAATTCAACTCGTTTGGTGTCATCGTCCGACTCAAGTAGTACAAAGCGCTCTCTTTTCCACCATCATTTTCTTGTGCTAGTAGAGCTCACACGCAACGTTCTTGAGCGGCAATATAAAGGATCAACGGGCGCCCGGCACAGCAACCAACACGGAGACTTCATCAAATATGCTTTGATACTTTTGAAAGCATTCCGGCAAGATTCAACCCATTCAAATGGAACGCCTTTCTTCATAAGACGCATCAATGGTCATTTCTCGATCGCTGGCTAGATTTGAAATGAACCTTCAAGATAAGCCATTTTCCTTGCAAACTTTTGAGTTTGTGAATATCACGAGGTTCGAGGCATCCTTGCTATCACATCGATCTTTGCTTGCTCAATCTCAATACCTCGATGACGAACTACAAACCCCACAAACTTTCCGGACGGACACCGAATGCACATTTCGGTGGGTTCATCTTAAGTTGATATCTCCTTAACTTGCTTCAAAAACTTTCCTCGGATCAAGGAGGTGATCTTCTCGTTTCTTAGACTTCACGACCACATCATCGACATAGCACTCAATATTTTTGTGAAGCATATCATCAAAGATTTTCTGCATGGCTCTTCGATATGTAGCTCGAAGATTCTTCAAACCGAATGGCATTACTTTGTAGCAATATATACCTTTCGGGTGCGAAATGATGTCAACTCTTCATCCTCTGGAGCCATACGTATTTGATTATATCCAGGCGATCCATCCATGAAAGATAATGCTTCGTGGCCCGTAGTGGCATCAATCATGAGTTCGATTATGGGCGGTGGAAAATCGTCTTTAGGACACGCCTCATTTAAATCTCTAAAGTCAACCAAATTCTGAATTGACCATTCTTCTTCCTTACGGGGGACAATGCTCGAGATCCATGTAGGGTACTTGACTTCTCGAATAAACCCGGCTTGATGAGCTTCTTTACTTGACTTCGATCAATGGAACCAAGTCGGGCGAAATCATCGTTGAGTTTGCTTAATTGGGCGGGTTCCTTTCTTAACGGACAAGTGATGTAATGCTACTTTTGGGTCTAATCCGGGCATCTCTTTGTAGGACCAAGCGTATACATCCTTGTACTCAAGTAGTTCGATATACGATTTTTCTTCATCACCGTATTAACAATGCACTAATGTAGATTGGTCGTGGATCATCATTGTCCCCAAATTAATTTCTTTTAGCTCATCAATCGTGGCTTGGATCTCTTCTTCAAGTTCGGGAGGAGAATCTTTGGCATCTTCTTCTTCCCCTTCTTCGCTTAGGTGATATGATATGTTGATGCCACACTTTCTTTATCATTTTCATCGTCTTGAGGTTGCGTGAAAAACAACGGTTTGAAATTTGGCTTTTAACACCCTTTCACATGATATGAGAAAAGTAGTTTGTCGCTTCATACGAGATGGAACAAGACTTGAAGCTTTTCAAAGAGGCTCGTGAATTTCTAAGTCTTTTCCAATATTTTGATGATGTCGAGATGCCCAATCTCTCGATGGATGGTTCCTTTGCTCTTCAATTTTTGAATGGGTCCGAGTCATCAAAGACTCGATATTCGCTCGGACCTTCTTTCCATTTTCGTCAAAGGCATTCTCCGTCGATGAAAGTTCTCCTTCGGACACATAATTGATGTTGGCTCTTCTAATGCGTCGAATGGGAGTTGATGCCACAAACCCAAGACATGTCCGAGTATTTTTAGCCACATATCCCCATCCTTTTGAAATCTTTTTCGATGTTCGTAGCTTGAGAAGGAGCCTCCCAAGGTAGAATTTTCTTGCGGATTATATCCGGCTTTAACAAGAAGATCGTAAGCTTTGAGATCAAAACATTTCGCATTTTGGAGCCCTTCCCGTGTTCGGTATTAGGTCCTCGGTTGGCGACAAACTTTTTGAGTGGGTGAGGAGATGGTTTCTTGTCATCAAGTTTTGTTAAAGGCAACACCAATCCCTCCAAAGGTCCATTGTCATCGCGACTTGCGAAGCACTCTTGATTTTGCCCTCTTTAACTTCATCATCTTGTGGCTTAGATGGATTTTCTTTAGCCTTCATTGCCTTAATGTCTTCAAGTAGTACTTGGTATCGGCAAAATGTGACTCTGCCTCGGTGAAAGGTTTATCATCTCCAAGAACTTTCTTTACCACACCGTCTCTACAATACTTGAAGCATTGATGTAGAAGGAACCACCCCATTTTCATGTAGCCAAGGGCGTCCCCGTGAAGCATATTGTAAGAAGTCTTAGCGTCTATGACATGAAATAATGCGATTGAGGCATTTCGCCCATCAACAATTTCAATCTTATGATGCCGAGACCCCTTTGCCCCCTTGGTTGAAGCCTTGGATCATCAAACGACTATTTGCGAGTTCATCCATGGGGATTTCTAACTCTTTCAATGTCTTGCGATAAGATATTTCTTTGACCCTCCATCAATCAAAATCCTATTCACCTTTTGTCCGCGACTATAGCCGGTCACGAACAATGACTTTATGGGGTTTGGAACCAAGCGGCAAGTCCTCGTCGGTGAGAGAAATTGTTGAAACGCAATCTTGATGATATTGTCAACTTCCTTCTCAAGTAAACATGTTTCACTAGGTGAAGCATCTTTGCTCATTCGTCATGTTGCATGCAACATTACCCGCATCCATGGATACGATGTGATGGTAATAACATTACTAGTTGCACTATCTTCCTCAAGTCATATCTTTCCTTGGCGAGCTAAGCGCATGACTTTTCTTTGAAAACGAAGCAATCATGAATTGGATGGCCTACCAAACGATGGTATTTGCGATGCCGGGTCATCAACTCGCCCGACTTCATCGGGGCGCTTCATTTCGGGCAATTCAATGAGGTTTGCCTTGAAGCGGATCGTCAAATATCCCGAGAGACATCGAGTCAAGGAATGGATATTGTTTAGCTTGCATCTCCTCAAAGTCAACTTTTTCTATTCTTTTCTTGAGGAATGTCTTTCTTTTCATTAGTCTTTGCATTTGCATTGGCTTTAAACTTGATAGGTGTTGTGTTAAGCGCCATTGATTCCTTGTTTGGAGCTTTAGAAGAAAACTTGCCCCCTTTCTTGGCTTCATATCGCTTTTTGGATCTCTAAGACTCTTCGATGGGTGGCCCTTTCAACTCCACTTGCGGCCATACTTAATTCCATATCATCGGCTCATGTAGCCAACTCTTCAAATGTTTTTCGGTTGGATTCACGAAGGATGTATCGAAGACCCCAATGCATTCCTTGGATGCACATCATCTCGATAGCCGAAAGCTTCGACAACCGGTCTTTCTGATTGAGGCTCAAGTTCCTCCATCGATTGATGTAGTCGATGATAGGTTCTTCCTTCCACTGACGAGTATTTGTAAGCTCGATCATGCTAACCGTCCGTAGTGCTGTAAAATCGATTGAGAAACTCCTGTTCCAATTGTTCCCAACTATCAATCGAGTTTGCTTCCAAGTCAATATACCAATCGAATGCGTTTCCTTTCAAGGATCGGACAAATCGTTTTTCTGAGTCGATCTCCATAAGTCCCAACATCATTACACATTTCGACAAAGTGAGCCACATCTTTGCTTTGGGTTTCCCTTGCCGTCGAATTGTTGGAACTTCGGAGGTTGGTAACCAGCGGGCATCTTCAAGTTGTCGATCCTTTGCGTATATGGCTTGGCATAAGTCATAGATGACTTGGAACTTCCATCGAACTTGTCCTTAATAGTCCCCATAATGAACTCCTTAAGTTGGTCGACCGGAATCAGCCCATCAGACGAGACTTGCAACTCATTTTCTGGAGACTTCTCTTTTTCATTTGGTCGTTGCTTCATGGATGTCTCGACCTCCTCATGTGTTTCAACTTGCTTGCCCATCGCACGGCTTGTATCAACACCATCTATTTTCTTCGTCACCGCGCAATTTGCGAGTCTTGTTCTTTGACATGATTGGCGAGTCCATCAATGGCCCTCGTCAAACTTGCGATTTTTCTCCAAGCGATGTAGCATTCGTCATCATAGCGGGTGCTATGTTTGAGCAAATTGATGTCGGCGGGAGATTGGGGATGAAGCATCATCTCTTAATTCTCCATCATCTTCGAGATGAGTTAGATTTGCTTTAGCTCGCACCGAGTCTTCTCAAAGGATGTACTCGGCTTCTTGGACATACTCCTTGTAGTGATACCAACACTTTTACTTGTGTCACACCAAGAGTTTGAAGAAGCGACTTTTGTTGATGTGGTTTTGCGAGTAGCCATCGCGATACTTCAAGATTTGTCGATGAAAAGAGATGAGAGGTAGAGATTGTCCCACTTTGGGGTGCCAAAAATTTGTAACACAAATTTTTATTGGTCATAAATAAACAAACAAGAAAAAGCGTACAAATTAAATATATATGAATCAAAATGAAAATATAGGTTACAATCTCTAATTCTCCTCTCGATTCTTTTCTTCAAGGATATAATATCTAGGATTTGAGAATTTGGAGTCGAATTCTTTCTTCTCCAAACTTAAACTTGAACTTCAATATCGTTAATCCGAGGGCTTGAAAGTTTGATCTCGAATCAAATGTGATATATTTGATGATATTTGATTTGAATATATGAACTTCTTGGTAAAATTGACCTTTTGATCTTCCTCCATATGGTTTGGACTTCAATAACGCCAACTCGAGGGCTTGGAAGCTTATTCCCGAATCAAATGTCGTATTTGAATGGATTCCGCGATGAACGCCTTGACTTTCGCCTTGAACATCGTGGATCTCCTTGAATATATTCTTCTTGCCTTGAGAGAATTTTCTACACCGCCTTCTTGCTTGGATTTATTCTCTTGGTGTGTTTTAATTCCTTGGGAATGACCCTATTTATACTTGTAGCGAGGGGGTCTTAGGAAAACTCATATGGTGAGGACTCTAATTTGATTGGTCCTTCAAATTTAATATTATTTCTTTAATCACAAATTGTGATAATTATCAAAAGAAATAATAATAAATCGAGATAAATCCTGATTTATAACATTTGACATTTGGCATTCTTTAATTGGCCAATAAATGTATATTAAAAATATCAATAAATTAATTATTTAAATTAAGAATTAAATTTAATTAAATTCTCAAATATAAATAGAAAATTATAAAATTGATATTTAATATAGAATTTCACACGTGTCACCATTTGATTGGTGCAAATTTAATTTGTCTACAGGGGCATCTATTTTTTTCGGTCTTGAGGCAATTGTCTTAATTGCCTCATGGTTCACACTAACCTAAACAAATTGTGTATTGTGGTAAGTTCAGAATGGCATTTTTGAGATTTCGATTCTGATTTTGGCCTTCCATATTAAAAGGAATCAATTATTCATTGAAGTACCCATTGTACCTTTTATAACAAATAAGGAAACATGATCAAATTCGTTCCAGATTTCACAGAGTATGAGCACGCTAAATTTCTGTAACCTGTTTCATTCGTGGCATTGTTACACCTACTTAAATCCAGTCTGTATCAGAGGTTTTAAATGAATCATGTCAGGTTTCCAGCCGATAAACTTAACAGGGTATACTTTTATAAGATCTCACTACTCTATGTTATCAGTTCCAAACTAAGGTTTACAGGTGAAAATCGAAATAGTCAATTACAATCATATCAGGCCCAACATGCTTCCATAAAATTAATAAATTCCTTAGAAACTCATACCTCTTTTTGACCGAAATAGCATCGGGTGAAATGGCTTGCAACACCACCAGTCGGAAAATCACTGCCCCTAGGCCGTTTGACAAACAATTCCCACTGTTCACCTTCAACCAACAGGGAAGATGATCTACAAGTTATTCGACTCCTTCAAAGAATCAGCCAAAGACAGATCTTGGTTCGTTTCCTACTCCAGGCGTATAAAGTAATTCTCCAAAGGGATATACTAATAGAACATTATGAACACATGTTGAACAAAAAACCTTTATTTATTAAGAACTTAAAGAAAACCTTATTACATCAGTAATCTCCTTTTGCGAGGAGAAAACCTATTTAGCCTCTCATATATGAGGCTTGCACTCCCTTACACATAAACTAGAAAATTGGAAAACTGAAAATTGAAGAACACTCTGAAAATTTAAACACACAACTATGTTTACAAAGAAAATTTTATTTTAGAAGACTAAGGGATGTTGATCGTTGCCTTTAGCCTTCTCAAACCCTTGTTTATATAGAGGTAATTGATGCCTCTATTCCTGGATTATATCTCCCACTTGCTTTGAGAGTAGTCGATGTTTTATCGTCTTCACATGGCTTGGACCCATCTTGTCCTGGTATCCAGCGCATTCGATAAGGCTCCAAAGCCTGTTGACTTTTCTTTTTCCCATCTTTTAGTTGGAGGAAATCTTATGACGTCATTATTTACGTCATTTGCTTGAATTATTAGCATCTTGATTAGTTGGATGCCAATTGATGGATCGACCCACCTTTTGTCTTTTTCTTTGAGTGGGTTGTTACCTGTCTTGAGCCACATGCCTCCACCGACTTTGTCGGGGAATCTACCCTTTTGGTGGTCCTCAAAACTTTGGATGCTTGGGTGACTTGTCTTCTCCGTCATCGGGTCTTCTCCGATCGACCTTTGATCGAAATCTTTTGCCAAATTCCGGTTCCTTTCCTGTTTGGACACTCGAGGCGAGCATGATTTTCTCAATGGCCAATATGAGCCAAATTACAATATTTCCGGCAAATTTCTTTACTCCCGGCAACTTGTTTTTCCACGAAGATTTCTCTTTTTCTCAAACAGGTCTTCGCAAATCTTGTAGTTTTTCATGTCATGGTATTTAATAGGAATGATCCGTTCACCGAATTCTAGTAGAATTTAAACGGAAACTTGACTTTGTCCATCTCGGTGAGACAGACCCATCATAATCCCCATGCCCTTCTCGCATGTCGATCTTCTCGAAATATCATGGCTAATTGGCCTTCTTTTGAATTCGCCTCCTTGAAATTTTTGAAGGCTCTTTCTTCCTCGGTCGGCGCTTTAATATAATGAAAGACTTCATGACCGCCTTTTCCGATAGTTCGAGCTGCACTTATAAAATATAGTTCCAAGGTATCCCCTCGTTTCAAAGGCTATCATTGTTTGACCAAAGACTAGTAAACTGTTTCATGGATCTATTTTGGCCATTGCTTAATCTCCGGGAAGGCCGGTGAAGTTGTATAGATTGAGGCCAAAGCCCCGAACTCAAACCACTTTGTTTCACTTCTTGTGGGTTGGAATTTGGAAGCATCTATACCCTTGGATATTTTCCGAGAAATATCGATCTTTGTTTCTTCTGGAGATATCCCTTGCTTTGTGATCAGTTTCTCCCAATTTGCCTGGTATTCCTGCCAAGAAGAAGAAACTTTAATCTCGTTAGTATCAATCTTAGAATTGCCCATCATAAGCCTAAGATTGATCTCTCCGTCCTTCACCCCCGGATGTGTTGGGTTGACATGATAACTCGGGATTTGACTCCAGGAGTATCATCTTTTCCTTGGGCCAATATTTACGCCGACTTAGGACTTGTGCTAGAGGTATTTGAATCCTGCACTCACGGGTTGGGAGCCCCGCGCTCTAAACGCTCCGTTTACTTATTAGCGGCCGGAGGAGTGGCCCCGAAATGCCATTCTCAATCGAGAGTGAGACCGGACACATGCTCGTATTCAATCGATTACTTTGTCCCAATCATTCCTTTGGAATTTCCTAGCCAAATCAAAGATTGATGACCGGTATCGAATTCTCGGAGTAGCATTTCAAGTTGGTCTCCAAGATATCTTGAGGCTTGTGAGGTTTGAATCAACTTCAATTCTCTTCATCTCTTGTTAGAAAATCTGCAAAAATATTTTCATGAGATTTTATAATGACAATATCATAATCATAATTGACATTTATCTTGCCATCTAAGTAATCGAGCCTTTTCTCGGTTTTGATTCAATTTTGTTTTTCGAAAAAGCCTTGACACTTGAATTATCAATTTTTAAAGTAAACGTTTTGCCAAGAAAATAAAGGCCATTTTTTGAAAGCCTTTATGATCGCAAAGAATTCTTTCGTTTATATGCCATCGATGTGCTTCACTCACATGTCTCTAAAAAGACCGTTGCGATATCTGCATAGGCACTTCGTCATTCGGAGTGGCTTTTTGTAAGAATCGCTACCCACCAATAGCCACTGGCATCCGGTATATAGAACCAGTTCATCTTCATCTTGTGGAATTGCAAGTTTGGAAGCTTTTTGCAAACTTCTTTAAGTCGCTTAATTCCTTCTTGATGTTCATCTTCCCATTTGAATATGGCATCTTTTTTTGATCAATGGGCTAAACATCTTCCTGTAATGTGCTAGATTGTTTACAAACATTCCAAAGAAAATTAACAACTCCGAGAAAACTCAAGTTGTTTCTTGTCTTTCAACGTATCTGGAAATCCTTGTATCTTTTCTACAATATAGCTTTGTAAAATGATTCATCAATTTTAATTCGAAGAATTCAATCTGTCTTGTAGCAATTACTACCTTCTTTTCGAAAGCACTAATCCTTCTTTGTGGCAAACATTTGAAAATATTTCCAAGTGTTTGAGATGTTCCTTCATGTTCTTGGATTCAATAAGGATGTCATCAATATACACGAACATGATATCTTTGAAATAATCTTGGAAGAGATTATCCATCTTCCTTTAATATATCTCGTAGGTGCGTTAGCCAATCCCATTGGCATCACGTCCCAAATAAAATGTCCTTGTGGTGTGGAGAAAGTTGTGAACTTCTTACTTTCTTCGTCCATCTTAATCTGGTAGAATCCGGACTTGCAATCAAACTTTGAGAATATCTTGGCTCTTTTGATACGATTCACCAAATGTTCTCTATTTGGGATATAGTATCCGTCGAATTCCAAAATGTTATTAATCTCCTTGTAATTAATAACAAGTCTTAGTTTTTCTCTTTTGATTTCTCCATGGTTTCGACTAAGAATCCTGGATCTTTGTATGGAGAAACTCCTAGTGAAATCAACTTAAGGTCAAGATGTTCTTTAAGTATCTTCTCATATCCTCACGATCCCCCTGGTTCATAAGGATTGGTTTGAATCTCACGAACTCATACTCCTTTCCTGGTTTAACCTTTAGGGAAGCTTTGAGCTCGTTCTTATCCCACCATGCCAAAGGATTTTCATTATAATTCCTTTGGATCTTCTTCTTGATATCCTCGAGTGATATATGTTCTTCTATGGTGATGTCACTCGGTGGGTTATCCATTAAGCTCATCATCAATTCTCCGCAATAGCCTCGGAGATACTCGTTCTTCTTCTTGTACTCTAAATGAATACAAGTTATTATCCCATAGTTTCTTATCCTTTCGGATCGAACCGAATTGTCTAAAGAATAATAATGCTTCCCGAATTTCCTTCGATCCGCCATTTTGGATTTCGAAATTTGGATTCGTCACCATGCTTGCTGCGAAAATTAATGGGCATTTTTCGATAAAATGCTTCCCATGGACATTGGGCAATAATCTTATGATCACATAAGGTTTGTGAAAATAAGTCTTCTTGTCTCATTCTCTGTGTGAATCGTTTAAATGTTTGTAGAAAATTATTTCCTAGCAAAACATTTGCACTTGTATCATGGAAATAGATTGGTGGCGTCTTCACTTTGTACCATGGGGGACCGTCCGCGCCTCCGATCATGATTTACTGCTTGTTTAATTCCTCTGTTAAGAATAGAAATTCTTTTAGAGAAATCTTTTCCTGCAATAGCTGGTAAATCTTCTCCAATTTCTTTAGAAAAAACATCCGGCTTTGCAAAGACATATTCCTAAGACTGAATCGGTATAAGCGGCAAAATACTCGGCCTTGTATTGAATATAACATTCGATAGAAATGTATATTGAGAATGGGCTAGTGTTCATCCGATTCTCAGTATCTTTTATCGCCCACTGTGAACTCCATTCCTTCTTGTAATCTTTCCCAAGGTTTATAATTCTCAAGAAATTCAATCCCCGATTAAGCTTTGCTCAGGGATTTTCCCCGCTACTCCCGTGATAGTCACTCAATTTCACCTATCTTGGGCTTCCTTGATACCTTCCAACTATAGGTTGTTGGAGATAATATAGAACATCACAGGAAAAATATTATCCTTTTGAGTGATGTCGAATATTACTTCAACTTCTCTCCATCCTTCCGGGCATTTCGATTCTCCTTGTGTTTTGAAACGCCTGGGGATGCGCCGAATCAGATTTGGTCTCTTTTCTTCCCAATGACTATTGCTTATCATTCTGTCTTGTTAGAAAGACATCATTCTTGCTCAACTCGAGACTTCGACTTTTGTTGAAGACTGTTGATCTTGAATTATCATATACATCTCTTTTATAGTTGGAGACTCAATGATTTACGGTAGAACCACCCGACAAAGTCCTCAAAGATTCTTGGGACTTTAATAAATTCCTTTCTCAAGAATACCTCGAATGATGTGTATTCGACAGAGCATAGGAAATCTTGTATGTAATCGAGTAAGGTATATTTCCTTCTTTCATCAAGTCGACTCTTTTGAAATCTTGATGAAGGGTTAGGACTATGTTGAAATCTCGATCTTCCAAATTGTATGCAATTCTAGGATAGACATTAAATGCCAATTTTCCCGCATACAAATTTCCTCAGAATCGCTCCAAGCATGAATCCTTGAGGTTTGAGATTCACTTGTCAAAGATAGCAAGATTGAGTGGCAAATCTTTTCGTTCTTTGAATGTTGCCTTAATAATGACACTTATGACTCGATGTGAATCCATGAGATTGTATTTGTAACTTCTCTTTTAACTCGCTTTTGATCTCCTGGATTTCTCTGTAAGGGACCAACGCATCTCAATCGGGTTACCAAGAAACTCCATCGGAATGACAAATTCTCACGGTAGTTACTCGTGGATAATTTGGTGCTTTCTATTACGAAACCCAATTTTATCCAAAGCATTTTCCATCGCTCCAATTGTAAAATCATCATAGATTTGAAGCTTTGGATCTTCCTTCATAATTCTCATAAGAATTTTATGAGAAACCATAGTGTGAGAGAGGAATATCGACATATCCTCCCCGACCATCTCACAAGAATTTCTTCTTCACTCGATTCAACCGAGTCACTTCCATCATCGAATAGATCTCTTCTTCATAGATGCTTTCATCTTAGGGTATATCTTCAAATTGATACACTTGTATTAGATCTTGATAGGAGACAACTTTTTTATTTCTAGTGTTGCTTCGAATCGACTCCTCGTTTATGGTTGTCCGGCAATCGGTTGAGATATGCCCTCTTTGCGCCGCATGTCCAACAATTACGATCTTTGAAACTTTCATTAGCTCAGTAGTGAACTTTCTGAAAGTTCCTCTCCCCGTGGTCCTGCTTGGTACATGCTTGATTTGAACCTCGTTGATAAGGCTCTACTCCTTCTTGGTCCGATCTTTGCCCCGATTTGTAACCGGGCTTTTTGTTTTGATCGAACCTTCTAAGTCTCCATGAAGACCTACTTTTTTTGTTGTTGTTTCCGGCGGTATGGATGGCTTCTCTCCTTCTTCTTCTTATGTCGTCGTGGTTGACCTCCCACAACCGTTGGGATATCATCGCCTATGCAACATAGTAGAACTGTTTTGTTAATTCCTCGTAATCTTTTATAATTCCCAGTATAGTCTTTGCTGGTAACACCATTCGGATAACTTGCCTTTAGGAAAGACATTCTTCCGCCACCGTATCTAAATCACCGCACTCTTGTATTCCCGATAATCATTTCTCTCCAGGGACTCGGAATCTTTGCAAAGAATATCTGCGAAGCTTCTTTGTCTCCCACTGACTTCCACCGTGCTACGGTGAACAACTTGATATATTCATCAATATGACAAATATCATGTAACTCGAGGCAATAGAGGGCTTGTATATATTTTTTCTTTTTTTTCTTCTTCCAATCCCTCAAAATAGCATATGCCGATAAAATGAATTTTGAATCATTTGGTCATATTATCGACAATTCCTTTAAATGATTCTCCGATTGTGACCGTGCTTTTCATATTTGCTTGGTCATATCCCATGAAATCTTTACTGATCCTTGAAGACTCATCTCAAGGAGTAAGATGAATCCTTCCTTCGTAAGATCGAGGTACCCTCTTTGCAATCCTTATAGCCGTTGCCCATTCATCAATAAGGACTTCGATTTTTAAAATCGGGATATCCAGATTTAGCATCAATCCATATGGATGTATGGGATCGAGCCGCGATATTCCATGAGGCGTATTATATAAATTTGGCATCGGATTGTCGAGTTCCTATAATAGGATCTCTCCTGGTAGTAAAATCCCCGATGTGAGGCATTCTTTCATCCTGGAATCCGAGGATTTGAGCCCAACTTTCTTCAACGTTGGACTTACTTGGTGGTGGTGGAGGTAGTCTTCCCCTGTTGGTCAAGTGTAACCAAAGTTGATCCATCTCATGCGTTCATCTTTAAATCTTCAATTCATAATCCTGCGAAGGATTACGCTGGGTCATGTAGATCTTTAAGATTTATCTTTTTCATATCCATCACTTTTAGTTTGTATCGGATTTTCCTTGATGATAGCGATAAACTTCTCCTCATCTCTGTCATTTTTCGTATAACTTCATTGGTTTCCTTTTTTGGTGTAAATAGGGTTCTTCCGAAATCAATACGTTTCTTTCCTCCCGGATGAACTTGGTCCATCCTCCAGGTTCTTGACTCGTTTCTGAATATCATGAAGGATTTCAAGAGTTTCCTTCTGATATTTCACCATAGTTTCCATCTGGTTTTGGATCTGATGAATTTGTGTAGGTAAATGACTATGGCGGTTGCCATAATTCGACCTTTGTCTTCGGACTTCCTAATATCTTTTGAGATCTTAGATGTGTCCGTAAGTATCTCGTTCCATTCTCGTACTCCATCAAGAATCATGATTCGATGGGCATTCTCATGGATCGCTTCTTGACGATTCATCGATCGACATATAATATCCGGTTTCTTCAGTAAAGAAACTCATATAATATGTCGCTTGTCTTTCGATGTCTCAAGGTTTTTGGCTCCCGCGTTCTTTTTCATCATTTTGGTTGTTCCAATATGCTATCTTGTCTTGGTGATCTTGTGCGTACATCGTCAAAATTTGACGATATGTCCTGGTAGGTGTACATCTTGGACAATTGTCCGGATCCATATTCTTGGAGAAATTCTCCTCACCAATTGTTAATTACATAAATATAATAAATTTAACTAAAAGTTCTTAATAAACCTGAGCTCGATACCATTTTTACAAATGACCCTTAAACCTTTAAAACCATTGGTTTGCCTTCAATTCAATATAAGGAGTATTTTGGGGTTATAACATAAAAGAGGGCTAAAATTGATCATTTTGAATAAGTAAGGCTAGATTTAAAAATGAGACTTAAAAATGGGCTGTCCATGACCATTCCCCTTGTATATTTGTGTCAAACTCTTCACATCCAACTAAATAGTAAATATGTGAATTCTACGTGACAATGGCATGGAGAAAGACATTACAAACTTCACAGGATTCAGGAAATTCAAGAAGTATGGGTTTTTATGTTTTTGGATTATTGAGGTGAAAGTGGGGTTCAAATGGACATATTGTATATGCTCTTGAATTGTCCAATAATATCAAAAAATCAAGAATTCAAACTAGGTAGATGTCCAGAAAGAGGATGCAAAAACCATTTTTGTCACTTTTAGACAAATATATAAAAATTTCAGCCTTATGGGATTAGTTATAATTAGTTTAGATAAGAGGCCCTGGTGACAAAAGATAGCTCACCAAACATTTCATTTTCAAAAATTTGGACATATATGATATGACTAAAGCAATTTTGTCAGGATTTAAACTGTATTAAATTTCAAGAATTCAAAATTGAAAATGCCAAATGGTCCTCCTCAACGTGTAAAACAAATGGAACCACTTTAGCTTTGTCCCATCAAAATCCCATCATTTTCTTCTTTATTTTTGAAAAAAATTGAAAATAAGATACAATGACCAGTGTCCACTACTTTAATAACGAAAATAATAATAATAATATTTGCAGATGTCGGCAAATGGAGTTTATGGTTTAGTCATTGTCTTTAAATCAGGTGAAGCCAAAGTGGGAATTAGCAGCCAATTGAGAAAAATAAATGTACTATTTATTTCAATATTCCAATTATGATCTGACACTAAATTATACCTCCTCCAAGTACGTCCACAAATTACAGGTCAACCAATTTTAAATACTTTCTCAATGCAATAATGAATAACTTGACCGATATTGTTAATTTAATTAGAGGTATATTAATTGGTAGAAAAATTAATTATAACTTGAAATTTTGAAAATGCAAAAATTAGAAAAAAACATAAGACAGAATAATTCAAATATCAAGAAGTATTACTTTATCCTATAGAGAAAATAATAGAATGTATGAAAAGAATTGAGTAACGGCTATTTTCAAATTCAAAAATTACCATTTATCTAATGAATAACTTAATTGATGATGCTCAAAAGTGAAAATCACTCCAAGTCAAGATTCGATTAGTCGTCCAACTTTTTCTCCTAAGCGCTAAAATCTTCTGATGAGAGCTAATCTGCAATACATAGAACAAGGTTAAAGGATCTCGGGAGGTTCCACCGACGCTTAAGTCTGAGCGATCAGGAGAGAAAAAATCCAGAGCAAAGAACAACACTTGAGAGTAATGAATTACGAATACTTACGAATGAACAAGGATGAGCCTTTTATACGCAGGATGAAGGGCCTCATTAGCTTAGTTTATAAAGTGGACCATTTGGTAGCCTTATGTCTTTCTCAATAATGGTTTTAGGCGCACGGCCAATCGATTGATGTTTGGACCAATAATATTTGTGGGTGAATAATTAAAAAATGATGTAATTAAGTAAAAAAATATAAATACGATTTTACCTCACATTAATAATTTTTTATTTTATGTTTTTGTATTTTTGGAGAAATATTATTCTAACCTATGGATGAGGAATCTATAAAAATCCTAATTTATAAATTCAATAATTGCAAAATATAATAAATATGAAATTTTGGGTGAGGCCAGAACTCAGAAGTAAGCAACAACCAAATACTTTTGTAGCTTCCTGAAATATTCTTCAAAACAAATTAATAAAAGAAAAAAGCAAGAAAAGTATGATATGATATATTCCCACACTTCATAGTCTCCATTCCCTCAGTATCCTGCAAATCTGCAACACCACTCTTTTGAATAAATAACCCCAACATATTGGGGGAATTAACATTTCTATTTTTTAATTTTTTTATCAAAAAAATAAAAATAAGAAATAAAAAAATGCCAAAAAGGCAGAAATAATGGCAGTTGTTGCAGAGCTGAAGAAAGAGCTGGAAAGAGTGGTGGAGGCCCTTGTGGAGGAAGATGAAGATGACTACAATTTGGAGGCCACTGATAATGCCATTCAAACTTTGTGTGCTCTTAAGGATTTGAAGCTGAAACAAAATGATCAGGAATTCGTAAAGCTTAAAAATCTAGCCTTTCAAGAACCTCCCCAGAATTTAAATGTCCCATTTCTGGGATTTTAATGAAAGACCCTGTTGTTCTAGCCTCTGGTCAGGTTAGATTATGCTCATTTTTCTGGACTTGGATATTTTTTTATCATTAACTGTAATTCTTCTATCTCCTCAGTTATTGGCTTTGCTATAGTGTGTATAAAAGGATACTTTTTGCAAACATCACTTAAGAGTGTAAACAAATTGAATTGAGCAGAGACGAACATAGGATTGTTCAAGATTGTTTGGTTTTTGTCATATCTTGATAAATTATGTTTGAGTTTGGTTTAATTATTATTAACTAGTTCTAGATGGAACGAACTTTAGTCGAACTGAATACGAATCGAGCTCGAGTAATTTGATATTTTTTTCGAATTGAAAAAATTGTTTTGTTCATTATGTTAACGAATCCAGTTCAAATAAACTTTTTATGATCGATTTTAATTTAAGCGTCAAATAGTTTGGTTTGTTTTCGTGCCCTAACCTCACCCCACCATATGATTGTGTTTAAATGTCTTGTACTTCTCTGTTTTGTGTTTTTATAATTGTGTTTGAGAATATGATTGGAAAGTTTAGATGATACATATACAGATGTTGCATGTATCAGAAAATCTTGAATTAGAAGCTATGTCAAATTATTCAAAGTTCCATATGTAATGCAATAATTTCATTCTTTATTCATGAAAATTCAGAAGAAAAAAAAATGATTCACGTTTTGCATTTTTTCGTCGAATTTTGCAGACATACGAGGAGACATTTATTCGAAAATGGCTGAAAGATGGCCACCAAACATGTCCCCAGACTGATCAACCATTGTCTCATACTGTCCTCATCCCAAATCTTTCAATCAAGAAAATGATCACAAAATGGTGTAAGGTCCGAAAAATCGACACGCCGAAAACTAGCCTCACCATTGACGAAAACCACGCAGAAAATGCAAACAGAGAACATCTGTTAGAACTACTCGAAAATCTTTCTTCCTCGAATATTTCAGATCAAAGAAATGCAGCAAAAGAGCTCCGTTCGCTCACGACACGATCGCCCTCTTTCCGAGCTCTTTTTGGAGAAATTAAGGTTGCCATCCCCAAACTATTCAGTCCACTTTTAATCGATAAGGCTTTTTCTGATGCTCGCCTGCACGATGATTTGGCTGCAACGGTTTTAAATATCGCCACTCATGAGAGCAATAAGAGGGCGATAGTAGAATCGAGTCCACTAGCCGTTTCTTTTCTAATCGAGTCGCTGAGACACAAAAATATTCAGACAAGAAACCATGCTGTGGCAGCCTTGTCCGAATTATCAACCCTCGACTCAAATAAACACGTAATAGGAAAATCGGGTGCTATTAGGCCTCTGATCGAGTTATTAAAAGAAGGGCATGATCCGTTGGCTTTAAAAGATGTTGTTTCGACGATTTTCAATTTATGCACCGTGATCGAAAACAGGGCAATAGCCGTTTCTGAAGGAGCGGTGGTGGTTATTATCGACAAGATTTTCGATTGTGTATTTATGAATGAAATGTTGGAAGTTCTTGCTATGTTGTCGAGCCATCAAAGGGCGATTGATGAGATGGAAGAGCGTGGGATGCTGTTTTGCCTGTTTGAAATACTAAAAGAGACGACGACTAGCAATCGGAATAAGGAACTTTGTGTCGCGATTATCTACGCGGTTTGTTTTAGCGATCGATCGAAATTAAGGAAGATAAGTGAAATGGAGAATGCATATGAAATTCTGTCGCGTGTAGCAAGAACTGGAAGTTCGAGAGCTAAGAGGAAAGCAACTGGGATTCTTGAGAGGCTGAATAGGCTTGCTTTTGGGAGTGTTTACAATCACTAAATAAAAGTGATTCTCTGCTTTTTGCTTGAAAAAATCACTTATGTTTCATTTAATTTGAATTTAAAAGCAAGGCAATGAGTGTTTTTGGTTTGACTTCTACGAAAAATAAATGTTTTTGTAACTTTTTATCAAACACTCTCAACTTCTGATTCTATTTGCAAATACTAACAACTTTTGATTTTCAACTACTTTTACTTTTGCAACAATAAATCATTTCTTCTAAAAGATAAGTTTTTGCAAACACTCCTTTGTTTTACACACTGCCTAAGAAGCGTAGAAAATTCTTGAAAACCTTGTGTAAGTATTTTGACGTTGTTGTTGACAATATATGTATACATTTCATGATACCAATGTTTTTTTGCAAAAATGTCTTAAGGTTTGTGTAATTTTTAAGGTTGTTAATGCATTTCACCTACAAGATATCTATAACAATGCTTGATATATGCCAGAATGTGTGATTCTTTTCTGCTTTTAAGTTTATGAATGCTGTGTGCTAACGAGAACAAATGATTATTATTTCAGTCTTTCATATGCATTGCTTTATTTTTTGTTTACTTTCATAGTGTTACACCTTCTAGACAAGTTTGTGGCCATTCATGTTTTTAGGGTTAATTACAAAAAGTACCCTTAAGGTTTAGTTTAATTACAAAAAAAAAAAAAATTACAATAATTCATTTTTTATTTTACAAATTGCACATATTGAGAGGAGTGTTTGTAAAACAAAAAAAAAAAAAAAAAACTTCAATGAGGTATTTTAGCTAAAACATCCATTACAGAAGATATAAACATAAACAACATATAATAATTACTCCAAGCGATCGAAAAATATATTGATTTCAAACTCATGCAGCACAAGGGGGAACTACACATCTGGAAAAGAATCCCAGCATTTTCTTCTGCATCAAACACACACACACAAATAAATAAATAAATAAAATAAAAAATAAAGTTAAAGCAAAGTATATCATCATTCCTTTGGTACGAAATTGAAAAACAGAAAATAAATCCCCGCGGAGTGATTCTCCATATTCTTTCAACCAAAAAACTCAAAAGGAAAATTTATCTGTTTTAGGCAAAATCTTTTCCTCAAGGAATACATTCTATATTATCACCTGAAGAAAGGAATTATTGAATAAGAAAAAGAAAAATAAAGTCCCTGTGAAATGCCTGCCCTGACTTACAGACTTTAGGGATAATTACATAGAACCCCTTGAGGTTTGGGCTAATTACAAAGAAAAAAATCCAGAGGTTTTTGAAAATTGCAAAGACCCCATTAAGGTTTGAATCCGTCTTATATTTTCGTCTTTCATAAAAAAAAAACATTTCAAAAATCCTTTGACATTTATAGAGATATTACAGTTACTCCTCAAATTTAGAACATAATCAGAGTTTTTGAAATTTTGAAATTTCTCTGTTTTTTTTTTTTGTAATTAGTCTTAACTCAGTGTTTTTTTAATTATCCAAAAACGTTATCATCTTTGTTTGAGATATTAACAAATACTACCCTTTCCTCAAAAAAAAAAAACAAATACTACCCTTGAGGTTTAAATAATAAAGAAAATCCAATTATCTTTCAAACTTGCCAATACTCTCTTGACATGTGTAATTTTGTAATTAGTCCAAACTCAGGGTAATCTTGTAATTAGTCCAAACTCAGGGTAGTTTTGTAATTATCCTCTCTGTTTTCTGAAAAGGAAACTCAGGGTAATTATCACTCTTCCAGTTAAATTAAA
Organism: Rehmannia glutinosa; assembly: GCA_016081115.2. Taxonomy (NCBI): domain Eukaryota; kingdom Viridiplantae; phylum Streptophyta; class Magnoliopsida; order Lamiales; family Orobanchaceae; genus Rehmannia; species Rehmannia glutinosa. The sequence continues at coordinate 47,624 of JABTTQ020000810.1, read as the reverse complement.
TATTCTAATCATCATCACACGCTAAACTTAAAATAAACAGCATTTCAATTAAATGGGGACTTACTCTCTTGGAATTCTCAAGAAGGTCAGAAGGAATCTTGTAAAGATCTTCATCAACTGGTTTAACATTTGATTGCTGTGAAATGAAGGTTCCTGATTTTTTACTATTTTCAGAATGGTGTCTCTGAGCTAAGGCCTGATTTCTTGGCTGCTCCATTATATCACGCACCTTTACTTGCTTCCTTTGCTCCTTCACATTTGAGCACCCCTTGTTCGTTTCCCACATCTGCAATATAATGTTAGATTTCCAAGATATTAGAACTATAGAGTGATTGCAAACACTTCAAAAAAAAAAGTTATTGCCGGCTTTTGACTAGAAAACAAAAACGTAGTTTTTAATGATTTCAAATGTTAATTTATGCTTCTAATTCTGATTTCTTTTTTGTCGTGTGAAATGTGAGTTTCAAGACATAAGAACTATGTATTTCATTCACCGTCACTTAATAGCACAATATTGATTAAAATTGTTCAGAGAGGAAAACTGCGGCGTGGTAGTATCAAAACAACTTTGATGTGCCGAAAGCATCTAATGAGAAAGACCAGCGCGGAAAAAGAAATCAGTCTTATATAATTTGTTCATTCACTCACAATATATATATACCTATTGATGGTTCAAAATTTTGTTACTTACCAAAAAAGCAAAAAGAAGAAGAAGAGGTTAATTTGGGTTTTATAATAAAATTCGGAGAATTTCAAAATTACAAAAGAAAACCTCTTAAGATTTCGTTTCGTCTCAACATATAAGCCAGAAGAATATGATAAATATAGTGACAGTACCAATAAGAGTTACAAAATAAGGATGCTAGATCCACATAAAGGAAACATAGATGAAAATAATGCTGGTTTCACACACACACACGCGTAGTAATGGCGGAGCCGGGGAGACCATAATATGGTGGGCGATATACGAAAATGGGTGGGCCAATAGAAAATTCAAGAAAAATAATACAAATTATAACTAATTTTATTTTTTAAAAAAAAATTCTCACTAATTTTTTTGAAAAAATAGAGGGGTGGGCCAACCTGGATTCGCCAGTGCATGCAAGTGATTCTACTCCATGTTTGTATTCTATTTCTTATTCAAATGTATTGGATGAATGACATATACGAAAAATAACGCATAATTATACATGTCATTCATCCAATGATATTGTGGAATAGAAATGTGGTATAGAAATGTGGAATAGGAGATGATGTAGACTCATGTGCAAATGCCATAAGTACTTACTATTGACATCAAACAATCTATAGTACTACAATAACAGCACTACCACATCCTAGAGGGTGTTTGATGGAGCTTGTAAGTTCTTTAAAATAATTTATAAAATGTTAAAGAGCTTATAAACTATTTAAATATATTTGGTAAGTCTTTTAAAGAACATATCTCATAAACTCCCAAAATAAGATAGGTGCTTATAAAGTATAAACCATGTATTTTGAGAAAAATTGAAGATACCAATTTATTTTCACAATAAGATGTTATTTTCACAAATTCCTTTGATTTTTGACCATTTTAATTATAAAAATATCATTATTAACATCTTAAAAACTTTATAATCGAATTTTATCCCAACTTTATTTTTAAACTAAAATCTGAACATTTTATTCACTCAAAAAAAAAAAAAAAAAAAAAATCTGAACATTTTATGAACTCTAAATACATATATATATTCAAATAAGTTTAACCAAACACTAAAAAGAGTGTACAAAAATGGACCTTCCGTTGTTGAGGGACTTGATAAATCCGGGGAGGCAGAGGTTTCTCAAAACCAACCCCAAAAGATCACCGCCGCCGCCGCCACATTCTCCGGAGCAGCTACAGCGGAGCAAGCCCGCCTGCCTGGCGCACTCAAAATACTGAGTTAATGGCAGCTCATTAGCATTTTCCCAGTCACCAAATGCTGGAATTTGTCCACTCTTCCTGCAGTATTCCTAAAAACCAACCAACAACACATTTTCAAAAACAAAATAATAATAATAAAAATGTGATGGTATTGTAAATTCAAGGTTAATTTACAGAGTTAGGTTAGCGGGGACTTACAGTGGCCATGATGAGAAAAGGGAGAAGAAACAAAAAAGCAAGAAGAAATGGTGGTAGCTACAAATTAAATGAGTGGGTGATGGATTAATTCTTGTGTTTGAGCATGGATATGAGCTAGTGGGATTGGTTGAAATTTGTGTAAATAGTCAAGATTTATATAATATTCACTCATTTTATTAATGCTTTCATATCTTGAATATAAATATTATATATATTATAGCAGGAAATGATAAATAAATTCAAAATCCTCGTTGAAGTAAGTACAACACTTTCTTTCCTCTAGACCAAGTCTTTATCATATTACTATATTAGATTTTTTCATTTTTATTTTGTCATTTTTATATTTGTGATGAGTTTTACCCAAGTAGTTTATCGTGATATAAGCGCATCCTAGGTTTGTCGCCTGAGGTGATGTTGGGTTTGGGCCCAACCCATTTGAATTGGCCCGCCGCTTTAAGGCGGGTGTTAGATTGTTGTCCCACATCTAATTTATTGGGCTAGCTATTATTGTGTATATATACATGGATTTGGGCGATCTCTTCTCGAGCTAGCTTTTAGGGATAGTTTTACCCAAAATTCATTTATTAAATTCACCATGTGAATATTTCATATATAACATGATATTATTGTTATTATATTATACACATGATACATTGATATTAAAAAATATGATAAAATATTGAATGAATAGAAAATCAGGATTGAAGCCATTTACACTTTATTAAATGATATGAAGCTATAAGAACCTTACTTACTAGCCAAAAACTCTTGATACAGTGGCGATCTTTTTCGTATATTCAGATATATTTTCATTCTTGATAAATTTGCAATCTCACTATATAAATTTGATCTTTTATAAAAAGAATAGTTTTAAAAATGCCAAAAAGTAAGATAATATGTTGAGAATCATGGATTCCAAGACCGACTAAAAAGTGGTGCGTGAGAAAATGTGAAGTGAAAAAGGACAGAGTGAGAGTGGAGTCAACCAATGTTTGTTTAAAAAGTATTATTTATAACTAAGTTTGGAGTGTGGACAGACAAAGGACAGAGTGGGGAGTGAGACTTTTCTGGGTGGTTGTCGTTGACGAAAGTTAGTGGGGCAATTCTGATAAAGGAAGTCTTTTTCCCCTCTGATTCCGCTGCAGACTGCAGAAAGGGGATCCAAAATGAGAAAAACAAATAGTTTTTTTTGGATAGAGCCCGAAATTTTCAGTCCGCCCGAGCATAGGCCGGTCTGGGCTACATTTAGGGAAATGTTAATAGTTGCCCTATTTTTTAAAGATAATGATAATATTTTATGTTTTTCGGTACTTTTTTGAAAAAATTTATGTACCCGTCCTTTTTTTTGGACAATTTTTGCTCCCGTCAAATTTTTCGAACTTTTTTACGTTGTTGTTTTAAGATTGTTTTAAACATTGTATTTTCTAATAAAATTTCAATGAAAAAAATAAATTTTGCCCCCGTTAAATAATCTATTTTATACTCAGAATCTTATAAAATATCAAGAAATATACACGTAAATCAACACATATTAAAACCAAACAAATTAAAAATATTATAGAAATAACATGAATAAAAAAACTACAATTCAAGTTTTTTCCAATGCATGAAAACATAAAAAACATGGAAACAACCAAGAAATAATATAGAGGACACCATATGAGCAAAAAATACTTACAAATACGTAAAAATTGTATTTAAACATCGAAAACTATGTGGAAATTATAAAGGAACATTAGAACAACATTAAAACGGCATAGAAATACCCCAAAAAACAACGTAAAAATATTAAAGCACCACATGAAAAAAATAGCTTAAAATAGATAAAAGTTGTTTTTACACATTGAACACTACATGGAAACAAAAATAATATCTTAGAACAACATTAAAAATATTAAAGAACAACACATAAACAATAAAACAATGTACAAAACAATAAAGTTAGGCATACTTTGGCCCAATCCAAGATGCCTAAAGCCCGAGCGACCCAATAAAATTTAGGCATAAACATGGCTTTGTCTTTGAGTTGGACCAAAGAAAATGCCCTTAAGAAAGGGGTGTGCAAGCTACGTGTGCAAATATTTAGAGATGTACCAACACCTAGGGTTGGCGTGGGACGGGTAGACGCGAGATCCACCCGCCTTGCACCCTAATGGGACGGGTATGAGTAGTTTTTTTCGAATTTGCGACGGGTATGAGATTAGAAATTACTACTCATTTATATACGGGTAGGGTATATAGTTTTACCCCTCGGATACCCACCACTACCCGAACCTGTTTAGCCCTTAATAACTTCAATTTATTTTTTTCATTTGACATTATACATTTCTTCATAGAAGCCCAACATAAATTTTTATTTCGTACAAAGAATATATAATGTTGTTATTTATTTTGAATATGTGATCATATCAACTATGTTTTATCCGTGTCAAGCTTGATTAAACTACATGTCCGATGGTGTAGTTTTATAAATTAAATGACGTAGTAATATTGATTCTACAATTTTAAGGAATGTATTGGTTACATTTGTATGTGATGTTTTTGATTTGGTTTATGAATGGTGATAGTCTATACTTGACTTACAAAATTAAAATAGTTAATCATTATATTTATTAAGAATTTTTAATGCATTTTCGATTTATTCAAAAAATATATTTATTAAGAATTTAACATATTAGCATTTTCTTATATAATAATTAGTTTTTGGTAGGGTGTCCATTTAATAGTTAGATAAATATTCATATAATTATAAGTTTTTATATAAAAACGGGTTTTAGGGGTGTGCGGGTAGTATGCGGGTATCGGAAATGGATTTGGGATGGGCACGGATAATATATCTAGTTTCTTAATTGGGTTTGGGGCGGATGCACGCCAATATAAATATTATAAGTTTTGGGTATGGATAGCCTTAAATTGGTGGATATCCTACTCATTGTCATCCCTACCAATACCACCAAATTGGAGGTTGCAAAATAGAAACCCCGTATAGTATGAGTTGCTAGTTGCAATAAAAAAATTAAATTACGAAGTGTTAAAAGTACTAAATACAAGTTGCAAATTTTCCCCTTATAAATATTATTCATAAATTAAAAATTATGTACGCAAAAACTTGTAAATAATTAATTCCTTGTTACTAGTTCTCATGTTTAGAAAGTTTCGATAGTATTTTTCTTTCTAAAATAATAATTTTTGAAAATACTTTTGAAATTGCATTGCCAAAGTTCTAAATCAATCTGTTGGATATTAAATTTGGACATAAAACACATATTCATTTTCATCCAAATTGATTCCCTGTTCGAAAGTTTTTTCCTAAGTGAGACTTTCTTTTTATAAGTGCATGTTCGTTTTCATTCTCAAAGGGTAATTTTCATTTTCGTTTTTATGGGGACAAAAATGTTATTTCATTATTTAATTAAATATAATTCATTTTATAGTGTTGTTTATTAATATTAATTTTTCAATGGGCTCTTGTAATTAAACCGCCTAAAGGAGTTTGGGTTTTGCCCAGTGGTCGTTTTCTCCTACGTGAACTAGCCCATAGGCTAATTTATCCTACACCTACCCCCTGGGCCAATGTCCCAGTATAAAAAGGTCCCTCCAATTCATTATAAGTGATTAACTTATAATTAATTATTCTCCTATACATTCATTATTCGATTCTGATCTTAATTCTCTCTCGTTCACCGTTCGACTTGAGCGTCGAGGGGCCTCCTTTAACAACCCCTGGGCCCTCTAATGTATGTGCCTGTGTGCGGACACATTCCCAATCAAAGAATTTAGTTGTTCCGGGAGCGAGAAGGCGAGAAGACTTCCCCGTGAAGAGGACATGCACTACAAGAAAATCTTAATAGACATCGGTTTTTAACCGATGTCTAATGAAAAAAACCGATGTTGAAACCCTGTTGTTAAAGGGGATTTTCAACATTGGTTTTCCACCGATGTCAATAAAGTGTAACAACATCGATGAAAATTTTATGTTGATTAAGAAAAATACGAAGATCCTGTTTGTCGGCGTCGAACTATTTAACAATGTTCTTCACCGACGTTGTTTCATAACAACATCGTTTTGTAACATCGCTTATTACCCGATGTTGATTCTTGAAACCACAACGGCTTATAAGTGTTGTTGTTTTGGTAGTTAGTTATGAAATGACATCGGTTTGAAAGCGATGTCTATATTAGAATAACCGTTGTCGTTCGTTTAACACATCACTTTATAACCAATGTGTAAGTCAAGCGCTACGATAATCTAGAGGGGGTGAATAGATTATCTCAATCTTTTCGATTTTTCCCTCTTTTTCGAACCGAATGCTCAAAGACAATAATAAAGGTGCGGAATGTAAACAACACACGTCGATTTAAAGAGGTTCAACCCACCTAGGGCCTAATCCTCTACCACCCCAATATATCCTGGATGGATTTCAAAAAGAAAAAAGATTTTATTAATTTACCACAAATTAATACAACACCAACTTACAACAACACCTTGAAGAGCACCACACTCTTCTTCAACACCACCTTTGAGATTACCACAATCTCTTCTTGAAGATTACCACAATCTCCAACGGCACCTTGTGAAGATTACCACAATCTTCAACCTTGAAGAATACCAAATTCTTCAACACCTCAACAAGAAGATCACCACAATCTTCTTGCACCTATCACCTAGATCATCCAGTGTGTTCTTACCACAAGAACACTCACAAGGATATCTTGTGTTGAATGATTACCCAAATTCAAGATTACAACTCGATAATTGATAATACAATAGAGTGCAAGTGTAATCAAGAAAAGCCTAGACCTCAAGGATGTGAAAGTGAAAAGGCCAGGCAAATTACAACAAGAAATAAGACAATGTAAGAACAAGTGTATTCTTGAGTGTATCTTGTTGTGTTGTAGTTTTCTCTCTTATTGTTGTGCTTCAAATCTTCCTCTATTTATAGGAGATGATTGATACTTGATAGGCTCCTCTTGGAATCGATTTCTACAAAAAAATTGCAATTAAAATCAAGATTAGAGTCTGTTAGAAATCAATCCCACGATTTAAGGAAAAGATGTCTCTTTGCACAAACGGTTACATTTTTGTCTTTAAACTCGAACCTCAAGACCGGTCGTCGCACACAAATAGACGTTTGAAAAAGAGAATACACATTTACACGGCCGTCGACGTCTACCTCGGCCGGTCGACCTATGCCTCAACCGGTCCCCCTCATGGGTTTGGAAGAAAGAAAACGCTTACGCTTTCAATTTTTGCTCCAGTGGCCGCCTTGCGGGTCGACCGGTCGACGGGCACCGATTGCCCTATAGGGCGACGGTTGCCACGACCATTTTCTCGCAAACATGAAGTTTTCTGTTTTTCTCAACTTTCAGTGCGGGTTGCCTATATACTGGCGACTGGTTGTCCTCAAAACAAAAGTGTTATCCAATTTTATATCGAAAATAAACTTCAAGAAATACTCCGAAAAATAGTAAAAATATTTTAGACCGATCGGGAGTATTAGGACAACATTTAGAAACATTGTTTTGGTGTAAAAAAAACATTGACAAAAAATCATTAAGAGTGTTGTCCAATTTTGTCGAAGATAAAACTTGAAGAAATACTCCTAAAATATTAAAACCATTTTAAATCATTTAGGAGTATTTGGACAACCTTTAAAACCATTGTTTTGGTGTAAAATCAAAATCATCAAAATCATGATAAAACCATTTATCAAACAATCTCCCCCTTTTTGATGATTACAAACCAAAACAATTTTAACGAGGTCGATTTTGAAAACAAAAGCTCCCCTATCAACATGCACAACAAGAGTTATATAGAAGCAACTTAAACATAAGCTAAAATATTAGCTTTTTCGATATTGAGCTTAAGTATCAATAACTTAAAAGCTCCCCTCACAAAGAGAAACATTGGAAACATATATAAGTCCATACTACAACCAATGGACCAAGATTCATACATAACCATAATGCACCAAGTGGACTAAATATGATCCACAACTTATGGCTTTATGAAGCCATAGCTTATAGCTTCTTTTTTAAGCTTTATCTTAGCTTTTATGAGCTAATGAGCTTATAACCTGTTTCTCCCCTTTGGAATCATCAAAAGAATGTTAGCACGATAAACACATCATATATTCTTATCAAAGTGCGCAAGTAAACCGATGTCGAGCGATTTGAACATTGAAGCTTATAAACCAAATAGAAGGAAAAGTCGAATCATACGACTTGAAGAAGCTTATGAAAATTCATTTGATAAGCAAAACATGATCTCTATAAATATATAAGATTTTTGAAATCGAGAGAATCATGTAGGTGATGAATTTTCATTGAAACATTTTATCGAACACTTGGCGGGCGTCAAAAATTGAAAAAGATATATATAGCCCTTGTAAATAAAATCAAGCCAAGTTTTTCATCACCAAATGCAATTTAATAAATATCATTGATCAACAATTAATAATCTCATCACATTCATATATAATTTCATCATGATAGTACATATAGGCCAAGTTCTCGGGGTTCAACCCAATTGAGATTAAGGAAGTAGAATTCTTACCATTTGATCGGTAAAGACGAGCAATGATGATGATAGTCGAGCTAGATAATCCCCAAAATATATAATTCATGCATCAAAACTCATTTGAAGTGAATTGTGTGTGAAATTTGCAAAGGGACGAAAAATGGCCAAAATAAGGTAAAATGGCGAATCTTGAAGACGAACCGTTTTAATCAAAAATATAGCTCGGGAGACCGGTCGTGGTTGAGGGCGACGGTCGACGTTGAGGGCGACCGGTTGCCCTCAACCTCATCAGCCCACTGTCTTGCCAGTTTTAATAAAATCCGAATTTTCAACCAAAAATCCGATTTTTCGCCCCTAAGTTTTAAAAACGTGCAAAATGCAAACGTATACCTCATTCAATATACATTATGTCATAATCAAGCTCGAAATGAGGTAAAATACTCGTGTGAGCGATTAAAAAAAAAAATCCGAGTTATCCTTGAGACGGAATTAAACATATCTCAAGTTTTTATTAAAACATGCAATCCCTTAACAATTATATCGAATCTCAATATGTTTAGTTCGATTATGACGAACCATAGTTTGAATAATTTTGACCGGACTTGTTATCCCGAAAAATAAGAACATTTTAAAGCTTTGGATACAACAAGTCATAAGAAGAAGTGCCTTTCAAATATTTGAAAATTTCTTTTAACGGCACTTTAATGAGATTCGTTGGGATAGTTTTTTGAAATCGAGCATATAGACATAATGCATATGGAATGTCGAGTATATAGAAATAATACAAGAAAACATACCTCGAATTTGTTTGTCGGCGATATGCCTTTCTCAACCTTTGTCAATTTTTAGCCATAGAGGTTGAGATAGTTCTTCTTTCTTCAATGCTTAACTCCTTCAAGAGTTCTTTTGAAATATAATCGTCTTCTTGGCATTGAATGATTTGAATTCCAATGATCAAATTTGAGCTTCCCTCATCATGATCATCTTGTTCATCTCAAGTTCATCTACATCAACTTAGGAGAATCTCTTGCACAAAATATTCATTAGTAGCACCAAAAATATTCTCATGAATATGCACAAGCAAACAATCTTGCCCTTTTTCAAGAAACAAGGAGAGTAGTATCAACTTTACCTTTTGTAAAATCATTTAGCAAAAATGGCTAAGTCTATCATACCATACATGGGGTACTTGTTTGAAATCATACAAGGCCTTTATAAAGATCATTTGGCCTAGAAAAATTTAAACCCCGATAGACTTCTACTAGAATAAAACCATTTAGAAAATTGGATTCAACATCCATTTGGTAAAGCTTGAAATTTTCTTAAAACAAGAATGGGCAAGTAAAATGCAAATAACTTCTAAAAGAGCTATGAGTGCAAATATTACATCAAAACCATTACCTTCTTCTTGAAAATACCTTCGAGCTACTAACCTCGCTTTAGTTCGACCAATGTTGCCCTTGGTCATCGAGTTTGTTCCGAGTGCCCATTTTGCATTTATAATCGTTTGTGATGGCATCAACTTCCAAGTATCATTTCCTTTTAGCTTCTCTTGCAATTCTAAAAACCAATCTTCATCTTGGAGCATCAATTGAGGAATTTGTCTTCTTCATCACTATTGGGCATCCAAATGATCTAAGGTGTTCATAATAGAACATTTACATCCAAATATTTGGAGTATTTTCTTTTCTACACAACTCAACAAACTTATTAAAGGCATCGCTTATATAAGCAAGAAAAAAATAGCCCAAGTGTAAAAACATGCCTCAATCATCAATCACAAAATATCTTGCAAAAGAGCATAGTAGGAATAGACACTATATATATATAGACCATGAAGCAAGAAACACATACTATGCATTTAGAAGATCATCAAGAGTCTAATAAATCATGCAAGTTCAAATTAGCTTAAGAAAGCTACAAAAGGTCTCTTTTGAAATTTGAAAATCCGATAGCATATAATTGAGACCTCATTTAAAAGAAGTATTTGAACAAAAGTTGACAAAGCAAATATGTGCAATCAAATATCGAATAGTGCCTTTTAAAAAAAATCTAAAAATCCTCTTAATGGCACTTGTATGAAATACTATGAAAAACAAGCACATAGGCACATGGCAATACATATATCGAGTCTATAAGAGTAAGAATAACACAAGTAAACGTACCTCGATAATTTATGCCTTTCTTGACAAATAATGACGTAAATGGCCATTTGTGAAAATATGTAAATCCTACACAATACTTAAAACAAATCTAGCACAAATCATAAAAAGTGTAGGCTAAGAGATATCGCAAGTAAGCTCATGCCATAAAAATCCATAGGAGATGATAACACACTCTAGTCTACAAACAATGCACAAGAGTTTTAAAAACATCATATAAGGTCTTCTTTTTGAAAAATATTTTAAAAGCACAAATATATATTGAAGACCTTAATTAAAAAAATAAATACTTGAAAACTCATTTTGCAATTAAGACAAAATAAAAGCATGCATAATAATAAAATAAAATGCATATTTAACTAGGGAGATACGGGTTACCAATTACGCCATTTCAATGGGTTGTGTCGTTCCCATTGTTGATGATATCTTCCCCTTGAGAAGTCACTTTGTTGATGATGACTTCTTTGATTACTCCATTTCCAAGGTTTGTTGCCTTCCCATTGTTGAAAGTCTATTCTTCTTTGAAAATCATCTTGTTGATGATATCTTTGCCATTTCAAGGATTGTGTTCTTCCCATTTTTGAGTATATCCTCTTCTTGGAAATTTGCTTTGTTGAAAATAGTTTCTTCTTCTTTGATCAAATGAAACGGTCATTTGATGTCTTCTTGCGGTATAAATTTTCTTCGATCATTATTTCGCCGAGTACCTAATAGGACATTATTTTGTGGTACCCTTATGTGTTTGGGTCCTTTGGGATTAGTCTTGAGACTTTTAAGTCTCCAACAATAATTAGAGCTATTTCTAGCTCGACAAGAATTAGCCGTATGACCCTTTTTACCGCAATAAAAACAAGTAATAATTCTAGGAGCATAATGACCAACATGCTTGAGACTTGATTCTTTTTCATATGATTGACAACATTAAACTTATGATCAAGTTCTAGTTTGAATTATCACAATAATCAACAATTTCATCGGTACTCAAGTTGGATTTAGATAAATCCCCTTTCATGCAATTAATATCCTCAACAAGAGTACTATTTTCTTTTTCAAGGTTTCTAACCTTGTCAAGTGTGGTGGTGTGAGCACATGATAGTGATTCATAGGAAGTAAATAAACTATCCTTTTCATTTTTCAAAACATTGAATTCCTTTTTCAAATTTTTGTATTTAACAAGCAAGCTTTGGAATTCATTTTGAAGTTCATCATAATCATTTTGCAAATCACTATAGTCATTATCATAGGAAGTAGAGGTTTAGAACTTACCTCGTTTTTTCTTCGATGCCTATGAGGCATTGTTCAACTTCTTCATCATAGGAGGTTGTAGAAGGCTTATCCCATGTTGTTGGATTTGATGTTGTATCCATTTGTGAAGTAGATGCTTTTGAGTTGCTCCTTTCATTTGCATATACTTCATAGATGGCTTCTAATTTTGCCATACTTCATGTGCCGATCGAATACCTACAACATGATCAAATTCCAAAGTGGTAAGTGAACAATGTAAAATATTAAGAGCTTTACCATTTAAGGAGATGATTTTCTTCTCTTCATCATTGAGCTTTTTGAAGCCTTTTGAGGTGTGTGGTGTATCTTTCATCGAAATGGATTCTCCATTAATAACGGTGTTCCAAATGTCGAACCCGCAACCTTGTAAATAACATTCCATTCTTTCTTTCCAAAATATAAAATTTTTGGAATCAAACCGAGTGGCTTGGTGGTGGAGGTGCCGGATAGATGAGCTTCGTTTGTAGCCGTCGATCGTTTCTCTTCACTCGCGATGTGAAACGAGCTTGCCAAAGAGTTGGCTCTCGATACCACTTGTAAGTCCAAGCGCTACGATAATCTAGAGGGGGTGAATAGATTATCTCCATCTTTTCGATTTTTCCCTCTTTTTCGAACCGAATGCTCAAAGACAATAATAAAGGTGCGGAATGTAAACAACACACGTCGATTTAAAGAGGTTCAACCCACCTAGGGCCTAATCCTCTACCACCCCATATCCTGGGATGGATTTCAAAAAGAAAAAGATTTTATTAATTTACCACAAATTATTACAACACCAACTTACAACAACACCTTGAAGAGCACCACACTCTTCTTCAACACCACCTTGAAATTACCACAATCTCTTCTTGAAGATTACCACAATCTCAACGGCACCTTGTGAAGATTACCACAATCTTCAACCTTGAAGAATACCAAATTCTTCAACACCTCAACAAGAAGATCACCACAATCTTCTTGCACCTATCACCTAGATCATCCAAGTGTGTTCTTACCACAAGAACACTCACAAGGATATCTTGTGTTGAATGATTACCCAAATTCAAGATTACAACTCGATAATTGATAATACAATAGAGTGCAAGTGTAATCAAGAAAAGCCTAGACCTCAAGGATGTGAAAGTGAAAAGCTAGGCAAATTACAACAAGAAATAAGACAATGTAAGAACAAGTGTATTCTTGAGTGTATCTTGTTGTGTTGTAGTTTTCTCTCTTATTGTTGTGCTTCAAATCTTCCTCTATTTATAGGAGATGATTGATACTTGATAGGCTCCTCTTGGAATCTGATTTCTACAAAAAATTGCAATTAAAATCAAGATTATAGCTGTTAGAAATCAATCCCACAATTTAAGGAAAAGATGTCTGTCTTTGCACAACGGTTACATTTTTTTTGTCAAACTCAAGAAGCGACCGGCGCACAAATAGACGTTTGAAAAAGAGAATACACATTTACACAGGCGGCCGGTCGGCGTCTACCTCGGCCGGTCGACGTCTACCTCGACCGGTCGACCTATGCCTCAACCGGTCCCCTCATGGGTTTGGAAGAAAGAAAACGTTCTGTTTTAATTTTTGCTCCAGTGCACGGGCCGCCCAAGGTCGACCGAAATCGACGGCACCGATTGCCCTATAGGGCGACGGTTGCCACGACCATTTTCTCGCAAACATGAAGTTTTCTGTTTTCTCAACTTTCAGTGCACGGTTGCCTATACTGGCACGACCGGTTGTCCTCAAAACAAAAGTGTTGTCCAATTTTATATCGAAAATAAACTTCAAGAAATACTCCGAAAAATAGTAAAAATATTTTAGACCGATCGGGAGTATTAGGACAACATTTAGAAACATTGTTTTGGTGTAAAAAAACATTGACAAAAAATCATTAAGAGTGTTGTCCAATTTTGTCGAAGATAAAACTTGAAGAAATACTCCGGAAAATATTAAAACCATTTTAAATCATTTAGGAGTTTTTGGACAACCTTTAAAACCATTGTTTTGGTGTAAAATCAAAATCATCAAAATCATGATAAAACCATTTATCAAACACAATGTTGTTTGTTTTTTAAAAGCGATTTCATTTTTCTTAACAATATTGTGTTTTACCTCTATAATTAACAACAATAGCACGAATATTCACCAATCTAAATCAACAAATAATTAATTATAATCTAAATTAACAAATATAACTTGCATTAAGTCATCTATTCAAAATGTGCACGTATACATAAAGGCCAAAATGTGACTACACAAACGAGTACTTAAAAGCCTTAATGTTGCAACATCCTTATTTCCAATTTGTCAACTTACATTGCAAATCCTTACGAGTAATGTTTCTAAACAAAAATCTAATGAGTGGTAGTGGAAATGGAACGGACACATCGTGAAACATCCTTCGACCCATCTCGTAAAACAACCGAAAAGATGGGAGCAATTCTTAGTAAAATAAAGCTAATTATAGATAATAAATTATGAAATCGGACCTTATGATTAGTTCATTTGTAAATATCTGAAATATTTAAAATGTAAAATATGAATTACAACTATAATATCGGTTCCCATGATATACTTTTTGTTAGTCCGAATAAAGGTGAACACGCAAAAACAGTTGGTTCACTGAAAGGTTGGGATAATGCACCTAATAAATTTTCTAACACATGGGGTGATTTGCCAACTTCTATGAACATGGTGCGAAATAATGCATCCTCATTCAACTTCAAGATCTCCTAACTCTCACTTTTAACCACTCTATAATACAATTTTGCAAGTTCCGAAAAATAGTCCCAAATCAAGGCATACTTTTAGAAATCCCCTTGAAAGAATAATCTTAGATGTTGTATGCTTCTCTTAGTGGCGCCCATTATATGTGATACTCTTTCACCAACCTCCACCAATTAATTTCAGCATTATTGCATTACGAGTCTAAAAGTGCAACACATTGAGCAACCAAGATCACTTGCATGCTATAAGGTGCAATGGAATAAAATAATTTTGCTCAAGATAACGAGTTTAGCCATCATTAGTGGAAACAAACTCAATTTACTCCGTCACGTTCAAGAAATAATATTAGATTAAAAAGCGAGCCCAAGAGAATGAAGTTTGGTGATATATTGGTCTACTTTTATTTCCAGGATTTAAGCAAAATTCCTATAGACATGGACATTCAAATAGTATGGGGGACAAATTAAAGGACATTTTAAGGAAAAGGTGATTGGGTCGACAGGAAAAAACATATTTTCAATTTGAAGGTTGAATAATATAAACATAAGGCAAGTAATTAAACAATCAATATCACTACCATCCAAATAACAAGGTTTGCTATATAACAAAGCAAATACATCAAGTGCTTTATCCTCGAAAGTATATATCTAGTTTATTGAATCGAGTCACATGTACATTACGGTGAAGAAATTAAAACAACGAAAAAAACAAGGGAAATGGAACAGTTTCAAGGTCCATGAAATGAAGTAAATGAATGAACAAACACCAGATAAAAGGAAAAAAAAAGAATCATCTCATATTTCAGATCTTGAAAACAAAAGAATACTTAACAAGAATAACCCCCATCAGCTTAAAGAATCAAAGACTAATAAACCAAACAAATTTAACTATTCACAAACAAAATTCTAGCCAAGTCAAGGGTAGCTTGAATACATTGTTCTACTCAAACATGTTGATCTTGCTCCTTCGATTTTCAAATTTACCTTCTTTTTTAGCTCTATATAATTATCATGTCATGCAACAAATGACAAAACAATGCATTAATACCAACACAACACATTATAAGAGGTGTCATAGAGTAATTAAGCTACAAAACAAATGGCGGGGTATTTTTAATCAATGAGAGTTTGGACATAGCGATTTATTCGTGGTGTGGTTCTCTTTGTTGTTAAGTGTCTTGTTCCCCATCTTTTATTTTTGTTATCTGCGTATCATTTTGGTTGACTTCTAAAGAAAGAACGTATGGTGTTTACAATTTGCTATTAAACTTATATCACAAATTTTCTCATTTGTACCTAGTAATAGCAAATCAAAACATACTCATCAACTCATTTGATTATTCAAAGATAACAGACCCTTCTTCTCGTCTTAGTTGCTTTGTTTCATTCATGGACAAAAACAAAGGTCAGTTTTTAATGATAAAGAGAGAGATCACTCAATACTCCTTTAATAGTTGATTTGTTATCGAATTTGATCACCTAATAACTTTTTAGCTAAATGACCAACACAATATGAACCTAACATGAGCTCTAAGTATGAGGAATAGCTTAAAAGATGCAGTGAACTGGATTTGGTGCAAATTCAATATTTCTTGAGTAAAAAGAGATCTCAACACCATGTATTGCGCCCTTCCCCCTCCCTCCCACCCCAAATAAAAAATATAAAGAAAAAGAAGAACGAAAGAAGATGAAGATACCGAGGAACTGTAAATTTTGCCGAAGTGGCTCATACTTTCCTTTAAACTTGTTTCCATTTGTTCTTCCTTTTTGGTTTTTTTCCTTGAAAAGACTATTTATTTACCTAATTGCATTATTATTTTAGGTACGCAATTACAAAATCTTATCGTCTTTGCCTTCATGATGACCTTCTTCTCCGTATTTGACGTCCCCAAAGTGTTCGCCCATTTTATTCTTTTTACTTTGGTTTTTTCTTTTTCCTCACAATGAAGAGGCAAATTACTCATGTGATCAAATATAGATATGTCCCATTCAACTTTGGGAAAGCGGTGACATAGTAATCCTCATTTAGTAAATTAACTCTCAAAATGTTTCGAGGCAAATTACTCATATGATCAAATATAGATATGTCCCATGCAGTAATGACAATGAGAAAAGGAGAAGAAGTTATTGCCAAAATCACTTCTGATTTGTTGGATCCCGCTAAAGCTAAAGGATTAAGTTCTGCATTTCAGTGCTTTATGAGATCAAATTAATTGACTTCATCAAGGTCCACTTCCCACATAAGTTTTAGTATAAAGTACAAAAAGTGTCCCTTAGAATAAGCCTACTTATTAAAAAAAAAAAAAATCGTTTTCTTCAAAATTACAAATACTCCCTTAAAAGTGCCCCTTAGCTTCTTTTTTTGTCAAACATCTCTTGGAGGGGCTGTATTGTTCACGCTACTCTCCAAAGTCTAAGTACGTTTTATAATTCTTTTATCGAACTTGAAAAACTGTCTTGTTTTTTCGACGAAAAAAGGTTGATAGCATATATATAATTTATTTGATGTGAATCTTGGTTTTGTTGATTGAGTTGCATGAGATGACTCAAAAGTGGGGCTACTAAAGGGTCTTGGTGATGCAAGGAACATGTAACAAATCTTTTAAAATTTCTATTGTCAATTTTGAAGGTTAACTCTCAACCTCGTTCATCGCAACTCAATCCTTCAACAAGAGGCTTAATGAGCGAGAATCACCAAAGCGGAAAAGGACAAAGAATGTTACAAAATTGAAACCAGGTGATAAAGGAGGTGGAAGCTATCTTGAGGCTTTTAGAGAAAGATGAGGCATGTTTCGATCAGTTGTTTCTCCATGAATGGCATAATGAGCACTTTGCACTTTCCTAGTCTAACAAGGTTTAGGGATACCAAATGGTATATTATCTCGCACAATCGAGAAAAACACAACTTTTTGTTCAAAAATACAAAATTTACATGCATGTGATTGAACTTCAGCATTTTCATAAAAGGTTAATCCTTCCAGTTCATTTATACATTTTCAATGAAGAATTGAAAGGAACATAAACAAAAACACACATTAATGAGATTGTCATTTCGGTGTAAGTTTATATATTGATTGATCCCTTTAAAATCTTAGAATTAGAAACAGATAATTTTTTTGACCAAACAATTACCTAACTTAAATCATAATACCATCAGTGGCACCCTACAGTAATTATCACTATCTCATTCCAAATTTATAAATTACAAACAACCAAATGTAATGCAACAACAGAAACCACGCCAAAAACAAACCAAACAATAGATCATACTATAATAACCACTCTCCCAAAAAAAACATGCACGTATTAAAATAAAATAACTACACAATCTTTGAGTGACACAGGAGCAAAAGAGATATGTTTTAATTAAACTAAAAGCCTCCTCTGTAAACAACAAATCATGGCATGATATTTCCTCGTGAACATCGAAAAAGACACAAACCAAAACAGAGATCCGATAATTCAATCTAGGGGTGTTCATCGGTCGAAACCGAATCGAACCAAAAGTTTGGTTGGCCAAATGCTAAAACGAAAATCGAATCGAATTACTCGGTTCGGTTTGGTCTAAAATCAAATTTTTTCGGTTTGTTCGGATCGGTTTTAGTTAGATAAAAAAGATTAAAAATTATATTTTGTTGTATTGGAGCTCATAAACCAAACTCAATTCATAAACCGAGGGATTAACACATAAATAAAGAGGGAAAGAAACTTAACTAAGCACATTTGCACAAGCAGCAGTTGAAAACTTCAAACATCATGGGTAATTATATAATTTATATTCCAATTTTCAGTACATGAAAATGCCATTACAAATGAAAATAGGAAACCTGCAAGTCTGATTCCTTCATCACACCATCCTTTCAAAGTCAAATTTGAAAGTACTTTGCGATAATATCTTGTATCTTCTATTTAATTTTTCGCCTTCAATATTGCAAGGATTTTGGTCTTGAATGATATTTTTCAAGGTCGATTAAACAAAAACCATTTATTTATTACCGTGAAAGCAAATGGAAGACTTGTTTGTTGGACTACAGAAATCAAATACAGTCTATAGAACCTTGGTTTAAGGGTGTTGCTTTTGTGGAGTTGCTAGATTACAATGAACTATTCACTAAATTACAAAACCTACACCAAAAATTTAGTCTAATTGCAAAAAAAAAAAAAAAAAAAAAGTGAGTGGGGGCTAGGGTTTAACGTACCAGGGGGCGCGGGAGTTTTAACAGTGGAGACGAGGGAGTTCCAGCAGTGGAGGCAATGCGGTGGCAGTGGAAGAACCCTAGCCTTGAAAGTAGATCGATGGAGAAGGGAAACAACTAGCGGTCAGTGAGAGAGAATTTTAATTACCGTGTATAATTAGAGATAATTAGTTTTTTTGAAAAATTAGAGATGTTGGGTTAAAGATTGTTATTAAGGATGGAGAAAACGTGTAATCGAAAAATTGTGAAAAAATAAAAAACATTTTTCGCACTTTTATTAAAACAAAACGCAATTATGACATTCAACATCGGTTCACAAAACCGTTGTCTATTACCTGACGTTAAAGAGAAAATAGGCATCATCTATTAAAACCGCCGCACCAACTGATGTCTAATGTGTAATACACATTGGGTCAGACGTCGGTATGTAAAACCCGATGTCTATTAGCGGGAAAATCCACACATACACATCGGTTATCCAGAAAACCGATGTTAAAAGATATTAGACAACAATATAATCAAAAAAGTGATGTTATTTTGGTGATGTCTATTCGTAT
Source organism: Rehmannia glutinosa (assembly GCA_016081115.2). Lineage (NCBI taxonomy): Eukaryota > Viridiplantae > Streptophyta > Magnoliopsida > Lamiales > Orobanchaceae > Rehmannia > Rehmannia glutinosa. The sequence goes on along the minus strand of JABTTQ020000810.1, from coordinate 28,093 downwards.
TTTTCTTGTAGTGACAAACTCGAAGACTTCCCTCTCGTGAAGAAGATTTTGGTCAACTCAGTTGACTTGGGTGATCTGCTAGAAAAAACAACATCATTTTGGCGCCGTCTTTGGAAAAAAGCCAAAGTACACGACGAATGCGAACTCAATCACCAGCACGGAAAATCGGACCTCAAACTGCAGGCCAGGGAGCCGGAGACCAACATAGAAGAAGACCATCAAGACGGCGAGAGGCCAGCGACCATTCCACCAGAAGGGCGTCGCCTCCTCCCCCCGGAGGTGCTCCGCTCGTTGAGGAAATTTGTCTGACCAAGAAAACTCTTCAAATCTTGTTAGAAGAGGTTGCACGAAACGCCTTGAGCAATTATGGTGTGGTCGGAGCCAAGGAAGCGCTATCCCAAGCACTACGGACCAATGAATACATTGATTTAGAAAGACAAGGAAAAGGAGATGAAGCGCGCGACAAAGACCAAGAAGTAATGTCGTATAGCCATACTCGTCCACAAGCTACCGCTATGGAAAGGTGGATCCCGCTAAGCGCTGACATTTTCGTGGGCAGCTACCCCCCGGGATTAAGGCATCTAACCTCCTGGAGTAAGAGGAATCGAAGATCCTTAGGAGAATATGAATAAATTTTACGTGAAGCGGACCTCTCTACGAGATGACGGTGTCATCTACTACAAAGCCTTTCTAGGCATTTTGACCAAGCAAGCCAGGGGCTTGGTTCTACCACTCTCTAGAGGACTCCATTACCATGATGCACCGGTTCGTGGAGGCTTTCAGACAATGATTTTCCTTCAACATGAAGAGCAACAAGACCATCCCAAACCTACTCCAAATGAGAGGTGGAAACGCCATTACACAATCTTATGGGACAACTCGTGGAGATAAATGAAGTAACCAATGCCCAACAAGAGACATTGACAAGGATGCGGTGGCATATCACCCTCCAAGAGTGAGCTCAAGGTACCTCAAACAAAGTAACTATCCCCAATCCGGAAGAGGGGCCACTCGAGGAAGAGCACACGGCGAGGAGATGAAGTATTAAAAGCCATCCCAAAGGAACAAACGGAAGACCAAGAAAGATATCCGAGTCCACCTAGAGGTCACGAGAAGAGATCGGGACAAGTAGTGATTTTGCTAAATGCACCGATGTCGAAATACTAACCGCCGCTCGGAGATAGAAAATTATAGAATCTCCACGGGAGAGACTGCTACGGACATCGAGGTCCAAGCATTTCATTATTTCCATCATGATAGGGAACATACCACGGAGGATTGCAATCAATTAAGAGTCTCCATGAAAAGTTAATTCGGAGAGGCTATCTACAAGAATATGTGTATTATCATCATCGGACATGGGAAGACGATAATTGGGGACGCCCACGTCACATCGTAGGACGATCGATTCATCACTCTAAAGCCACTCGACGCAAGCTCCGACATCACTTCTTGGGTGGCCGATCACCTCACCCATGCTTCCCTTTTGGCCAAGAATAGTCCCGAAGACAGAGATATGCACCACTATTGGGGACAAAGGGATTATCCGAGACACCAACCAATGACACTGAAGATGAAATAAATTCACCTTAGCCTCCATCTACACCAGCTCCTGTCAGCCTCACAAAGGCCTTAGTATATTTTACTTTAACTTGTCATTTTCAGTTTGTTTCCGCCCAAGAGGTGTTAAATATTTATTTATATTTTAGTCATGTTTCTGCCCACAAAGCATAAATATTTTCATTATAATGAATAAAAATGCTTTCACGTTTTCTACTTTGATGTTGTGAATGTATTTAATGGCAACACATGGCCAGGGCGCGATTAATGGCCACATATGGCCAGGGTCAATGACCAGTTAGACGCTCTCCTCAATAAACCCCATCCTTTCGGCTATGGTCCCAGATGGGAGGGGCCTCCTCACTAGGGTTATCAATTTCGAGACCGACACGCAAACCTGACACAAACCTAACACGATATTAATGGGTATGGGTCCATACTTCAGGTCCGAATAACCTTGCTAATTAAATAGGTTGGTCCGGTCAACCTACTATGACCTATTTAACCCGTCTAATCTGTTAGATAAATGTTTTTATCATGATTTTGATGATTTTGTTCGATTTTGTTCAAATGAGTTTTTAAACCAAAACAATGTCCCTAAATGCTTTGTCTAAATACTTCGATCGACTTAAAATGTTTTTACTATTTTTCGGAGTATTTTTGGAGTTTATTTTCGATAAAAAATTGGACAACACATTTGTTTCAGCTCGACCGGTCGACCCGCAGGCGGCCACTGGAGCACCTCTTTTGTTGATCTTCTCTGTTTCGATTTTTATCAACCCCAACCGGTCAAGACTAAGGGCGGCCGCACCTCTCCGACCGGTCCCCCCTGTGTAAAAATAGTAGGAATTCAATTTCAATCTTATCTTTGCTTGCGACGGCCACACTCCCTTGTTTATCGAAGAAACTATCCGTTGCATTTTCAAACAACTTTTCCCTATTTTGTGGGATTGATTTCTAACATTATATTGATGATTTTAAAAAGTTTCTTTTGCAAAGAAATCACTCCCAAGGAGGAGCCTATGTCCTGAAATGAAAGCCAAGTCCTCTCCTATAAATAGAGGCTTCATTCAAGCAACAAGATACAACACTCTACACAAGCAAAGAGCAATCAAGCAAACACTTTCATATATCTTGTTGTATTAGCCTTAGCACTTTCACTTGCACAAATTTGAGGTCTAGGCTTTCAATTCTTGATTACACTTGTACTCATATTGTATAAATCATTATTGAGTTGTAATCTTGATTTTGGTCATCATTCAACACAAGACATCCTTGTGAGTATTCTTGTGGTAAGAATACACTGGGTGATCTAGGTGATAGGTGTTTGAAGGTTGTGGTAATCTTCAAAGGTGTTGTAAGAGGGTTGTGGTAATCCTCAAGGTGGTGAAAGAGGGTTGTGGTAATCCTCAAGGTGTTGTATTAATTTTTGGAAAATTAATAAAATCTTTTTTCTTTTTGAAACCATCCCCGGATATACTGGGGTGGTAGAGGATTAGGCCCTAGGTGGGTTGAACCTCTATAAATCGAAGTGTGTTGTTTAAATTCCGCACTTAGCATTTCATCTTTGCTTGAGTTTTTCGAAAAAGAGGGCAAAATCTGAAAAACTGAGATAATCTATTCACCCCCCCTCTAGATTATCGTAGCCACTTGGACTAACACTAACCCGTTTGTAAATTTAAAAAATAATAATTAATTAACTAATTATAAGAAAAACCAAAAACATGACATTTCCTTAAAACTTAAATGCTAAAACCTCCTAATATGTATGTTGTTATTATTTTGCATGTATTTTTGTATGTATTCGTCAAAATGTGATTAATATGTTATGTTATTTATTATTTCTTTTTGTATGTTGTGAATTGCAATATTTTTTATTTATTGAATAGTGTGTCATAATGATTGATTTTAAAAAAAGTTACTTATTCAATTGAAAATATTAAATGTATATAAAACTAATTTTATTAGACGAGTTAAATGGGTCGGTTCGGGTTACCTGTGAAATAAATAGTGGGGTCTGAATTCAAGATTCTGGCACGAATAATTAAACAAGTCGGGTCTGGGTTGGCTTATTCTGACATGTGAACCCACGAATCCACAAACCCAACCCATTAACACCCTAATCCTCATGGGGGTCCTCATAAATAACATCCTCTAGGCTAAGACCCCGGATGGGATGGCCTCACCCGGCAAAGACCCCGGGTGGGATGACCCCTTCCTGCTAAGACCACCGATGGGAGGGGTCTCCTCATAAGAGGTCATGTTCGACCGCTAAACACCTAAAATAAATCTAGCAATCCTCGCAAGAGATAGAGATCAATCATAGGGTAGCAAGTTTACTACAAGTCGTCTCTCAAGGAAGACTTAGCCGGTAAATAATTATTATGCAACACAATTGAAAGAAAATAAATCCTAAACACTCAAACCAAATTTGTAATTTTAATAAACTAAAGAAAAACAAGTAAAAAGATAAAATCAAACTAAACACGATTAAACTTGGAGAAAAGATATGGATGAAAGTCTAGCATTTCAGAATCATCTCATCAAACTTGCAAGTAGAATATCAACTAATTGATGATGCAGTTAACAAAGATAACAAACATGTAAAAACTAGGTCTATATCTGATATCTCACGTATTCACAGATTAGGGTTATCCAAAGATAATTTGTTATTTCATTAAGCCCAAGTTAGATAATACATCTCTAATTCATATAAAATTTAGTCCAGGAATAATATCTTCCCTCTATCTCAATTATTCCCTCAACACAATCAAGAGTTGGCCAAACAATTAATCAACAAGTAAGCAATTTATTCAGGAAAGCAAATCAATTAGTCAATACTCATGCTTGTTTGTTTGAATCAAATCATCCTAATCCTAGAACAAGGAAATTAGTTCATGCTTGGGGGTTGATGAGAATCCATGGACAAAAGACCCAGTGACAGTGCCAGTTGGTTCGGTGACGAGGGCTCGAGCTAGAAAGTTCAAGGAAACACTCAATGGGTTGGTTCAAGTCATTCAAAAGGAGACCGAGAGTGTGTTGCCAAAGGAGGAACATGTTCGGGCTGTCCAGTTGATTCACATCATCAAGGTCCAAGAGTCCACCTTAGACTGAGCAAATGAAGGATGCCATGAATAAAAGTCATTTTGCGTCTTGAAGACTTTGTAATCAAGCTCTCAATAGTATCTTGTATTCATCTATCTTAATTAGTCATAGTTTGATTTGTTTTGAGTCGTTTTGATATTTTGGAGGCCAAATAAACCTTTAAGGCCGCATCTTAAGTTGATATTTCTAGTTTGGGACGATCAGGGGTCAAAATCGACGACAAAGTCGAAGAGGGTGCGTCGTGAGAAGCACGGGTGGGACGTGTAATTAAACACGTCTGTGCTTGGCCTTGTCGTAAGAAGCACATGTTGGTTGTGCTTGTTGACAAGGCGGTGTTCGGAGCCATCATGACAGCCATCAACAACACGGCTTGAACACGGTCGTGTTTTTTGAGTTTGTTCAGTTTTGATTTCCTTTTTATTTTTAAGTTATTTTCTAGTAGGGTTAGGGTTTTGGATCCCATATAAGGGTGAACACTTGTTCTTTTTCATTAGTTATCAATTGAATTCAGATTTTACTCTCAAATTGAGTGTTTTTTCCAAGTGCTTCAAGATTTACGTTTCTTGTTGCAATTATCGACTTATCAGGCAATAATCCATAATTGCTTGTGGTGTCTTTGCATACCAAGGTTCTTGCTTTGCTAAGCAATGTGTCGAGGTTATTCCACTGTCTTTAACCGACACTAGATCTTGAGTTAACAACATTGTTGTTTGGGTCGTATGCATGTTCGTCGCTACGCTTCACATTAGTTGGTAATCTGAGCCATCTAGCAAGGTTAAATCTATCCTTGTTTCTTTAATCCTTGTTATTTTCGAATTTCTTATAAACCCTAGTTCTTTAAGGGTACAAAAAAATCAAAATATGTACTGAGAATAATCGGCGGGTAAAGAATCGTAATCCGGCGTGAAAAAAGCAAAAATTTGAAAATTCTAGAAATCGATATTTATAAACTCTAGTTTTCAAATCATCTTATTGAGATTTTTGTTAGCTTGGTAATTGTCTTGGTTTGTTGGGGGCGTTTTTGCGATTGACTTATTGGTCTATAATCGTAACAAGTGTGGGTACTTGGAAATTGTGAGTTGAGTGAAACACGAGCGTATGCACGTGAGGGAGTGAATCAACCATTGTGACGCCTTGGGCCAAGAGAGGCGGGAGTGATTGCCGGTGCAAGAAGGCACGGACAAGGAGTGCTCTGGCGGCAGCTTCTAGGCGGAGGAGGACATGAATGAACCGATCCCACACCCGAAGAAGAGGAGATTCTCGAGACATGTAGGTATGGGACTATACTGATTGAGGAGAGCTTAAAAGATTTGATAGGTACTACTCATATCAACAAGATGCATCTTCTTTTTGGTGCTCATCTCATAAAAACTCCAAAGTTAAGCGTGCTTGGCCCGGAGCAATTGTGGGATGGGTGACCCACCGGGAAGTCACTCTTGGGGTGCGCGTGAGTGAGGACAAAGCGCGCTGGAAAGACTTGTGTTGGTTTGTGGGGACGATCGTCGATCCGGAAGACGCGCCATTACGGATGGTATTAGAGCGGGACCTCTCCTAGTAAGGTGTGGTTCGGGACAAACCAAGCGGAAGTTGGTGGGCTTGTGACGCCCGGGGGCCGAAGAGAGGCGGGAGTGATCGCCGGTGCAAGAAGGCACGGACAAGGAGCGCTCTTGGCGGAGCTTCTAGGCGGAGGGGACATGAATGAACCGATCCCACACCCGAAGAAGAGGAGATTCTGAGACTGTAGGTATGGGACTATACAGTTGAGGAGAGCTTAAAATATTTGATAGGTACTACTCATACCAACAAGATGCATCTTCTTTTTCTCGGTGCTCATCTCATAAAAACTTCAAAGTTAAGCGTGCTTGGTCCGGAGCAATTGTGGGATGGGTGACCCCCTGGGAAGCTGCTCTCGAGTGGTGCGCGTAAGTGAGGACAAAGTGCCTTTCGGAAAGACTTGTGTTGGTTTGTGGGGACGATCGTCGATCCGGAAGGCGGACCGTTACAACCATCTCCGAAAAACCCGCAATCATTGGATTTAGGTAATAAGTTGCATATGGAGGCACTTGCAAGCCTGAAGAAAGTGATGATCGAGGCGTACGGGGGATCCTGAGAGAGGCACCGAAAATAGAGGAGCTTGTTACTTGGGCACGGAGGCCTAAGAGGTTCGAACTAGAGGAATGGGCGGATGAGATGGATGATTTTGATTTTGAAAGGGAGCAAAATTACAATCCGAGCAGAGGTCGGTGTGGAAATAGGGGTGATAGGGGACGTGAGGATGGCAATTTGGAGTAACATCAAATGCAAATTCCATCGTTCCAGGGAAAGTGTGATCCGGACGCCTATTTGGATTGGGAAAGAAAAATTGAGAATGTGTTTGAGTGCCAGAATTATTCCGATCTGAAAAAGGTGAAATTGGCATCAACTGAGTTCTCGGACTACGCAAGTTTTGGTGGGATCAATTAATAATCTCGAGGAGGAGAAGTGGCAAGTGTCCCGTTTCCACATAGGAGGAGATGAAAAGTTTGATGTGACGTCGTTTTGAATTAAACCATTATTACCAAGGCGTCTATCAAAGGTTGCAGAGGTTGACACAAGGTCTAAAAGCATGGAGGATTACCATAAAGAGATAGAGATGTTGATGGTGAGGGCTAATATAGAGGAGGATCAGGAGGTTATGATGGCGAGATTTATCGTAGGATTGAATACTCCTATAGCAGATGCCGTCGACTTACATCATTGTGTCGATCTTTAGAAGATGGTGCACATGGCAAGAAAGTTGAGCAATAGTCAAGAAGAAAGGGTTTCAACCGAAGCAGACACGAGTTCTTACTCCAATGCATGGAAGTCGAACACTAACAAAAATTAGGAGCGAGTTCGAAACAACAGAGCAAAGGGGAGGGAGCGAGCCTAAACCCGTAGGTAAATTTGAACCATCTACTACTCGAATGAGGGATATTAAATACTTTAAGTGTCATGGGCTTGGGCATATTGCTAGTCAATGTTCAAATAAAATGGTGTTGGTGTTGCGTGATAATGGGGAATTGGAGTCGGAAAGTGAGGGAGAGCCGGGTTATAGTGATATGTCAGAGTTGGAGGATATTACAGAGGTAGTAGAGCCGGCGAGAGGGGATGCGTTGTCTTTAGTGTCCCAGAGGGTGCTGAGTATTCAACCTAAGTTAGATGAGGGAGTCCAGCAAGAAAACATCTTTCATACATGGTGTTTTGTCAATGGAAATGTGTGTAGTGTCATTATAGACGGTGGTAGTTGCACTAATGTAGCTAGCACGAAGTTGGTAGAGAAATTTGGGATTCCAACGATGAAACACCCAAAACTATATAAATTGCGGTGGTTGAGTGATTATGGGGAGATGCAAATCACTAAGCGGTAAGCACATTCAAATAGGGGATATAAGGATGAGGTGTTGTGTGATATTGTGTCGATGCAGGCAGGGCATATCGGGTAGACTGTGGCATTTTGATAGGAGAGTACATCATGGCATTTACACCAACCAATATACTCTTGTCCATAACCAAAGGCGTTTTGTACTTGTGGCTTTGACTCAGAAACAAATTTATGAGGATCAAATAAAATTGAGAGCAGAAGAGGCAAAAAAAGAGAGTTTGGCTAGTGAGAAGAAAAATCAAAATAAAGCCGAGAAAAAAAAGAGCTTGAGGGAAAACAAGAGTGAGGGTCCAGCTAAGGGTAGAAGTAGGCACGAGAGATAGCCGGTAAACAAGAGAGTAACATTAATGAGAGGGCTGAAACAAAAAGGGGGGACGAATGGCCTTGAGGTAAGAAACGAGGGAAAAATAAATTTAATGGCAAAAATGGGTGACCTTAGGAAAGCCACAACGAGTGGTTGTTCGATGATACTCTTAGTTTACAAGGGCACTAATTTATCTACTGATAGTCGTAACCCCGATTTGCCTAGTTCTGTGTTGTTTTTGTTGCAGGAATTCGAGGATGTGTTTCTAGACGAGATGCCAGATGGGTTACTGCCTATTCGGGGGATTGACCACCAGATTGACTCATCCCAGGGGTGTCCTTACCGAACCGACTGATGTACAGGTCCAACCCGGAGGAGACCAAGGAATTGTAGTGGTAAGTTGATGAATTGCTGAGTAAGAAACTCATTCGGTAGAGTATGAATCCGTGTGCAGTTCCGATGTTACAGTTCCAAAGAAAGATGGGTCATGGCGGATGTGTGTGGACTGTCGGGCTATTAATAACATCACAACTAAGGACTGAAACCCCATACCACACTTGGATGATATGTTGGACGAGCTTCATGGGTCTAGCATCTTTTCCAAGATAGATTTAAGGAGCGGATACCATCAGATTCGAATACAGGAAGGAGATGAGTAGAAAGCGACTTTTAAGACTGTATGAGTGGTTAGTTATGTCGTTTGGGCTAACTAATGCACCTAGAACATTTATGAGATTGATGAACCATGTTTTGAGGGCATTTATTGGGAAGTTCGTCATGGTCTACTTTGATGATATCCTCATCTATAGTAAATCATTGTACGAACACTTAGACCATTTGTGGGTCATCTTAGAATTGTTGAGGAAAAAGCAACTATATGCAAATATCAAGAAGTGCATGTCTTGTTCTCGAGCAATTGATATTCTTGGGATTTGTAGTGAGCTCGGGGAATCACTTGTGGACGAGGAGAAAATTAAGAAGGATTGGCCTAAGCCAACATTGTGATCAAGTCCGTAGCTTCCATGGGCTTGCAAGTTTTTATCGGAGGTTTGTACAAGATTTTAGCACTATCGCAGCTCCATTGATGGAGACCATTAAAAAGAGTGTTGCGTTTGAGGGGTGAAGCACAAGACAAGGCATTCGAGTTACTTAAAGAAAGATTAACACATGCACCTTTACTAGCATTACCGAATTTCACCAAGGTTTTCGAGATTGAGTGTGATGCGTCGAGAGTTGGGATTTAGCCGTATTGATGCAATAGGGGCGGCGAATCGTTCTTTAGCGAGAAATTGGGTGAGGCGGCCTTGAACTACCCGACGTATGACAAGGAGTTGTATGCTTTAGTCCGAGCCTTGAAAACGTGGCAGCATTATTTATGGCCAAAGGAATTTATAATTACACTAATCACGAGTCGTTAAATTATCTCAAGGGACATCAAAACTTGAACAAGTGACACGCGCATTGGATTGAGTTCATCGAGATGTTTTCTTACATCATCCCAGTACAAGCAAGGTAAAACTAATGTTGTAGCGACCTGTGATATCTCGGAGGTACACTTTTATCTCTACTTTAGATGCTAAAATTCTTGGGTTTGGACATATTAAAGAGTTGCACTTGCATGATCTTGATTTTTTTGAGTCGTTTGATGCATGCATGATCTTGATTTCTTTGAGTCGTTTGATGCGTGCAAAAAGGCGATGGATAGATTCTATTGACAAGATGGTTTTCTATTTCGAGAAGATAAATTATTCATTCCGAATGTTCATTGAGAGACTTACTAGTGAGGAATCACATGGTGGGGTCTTATGGGACATTTTGGGATAGACAAAACCTTAGCGATCTTGCAAGATCATTTCAATTGGCCACATATGAAGCGTGATGTTGAACGTGTTTGTACTAAATGTGTTACTTGTAGGCAAGTTAAATCTCGAGTTCAAAACCAGGATCTTTACATGCCCTTACCCATACCGACAACACCTTGGGTTAATATTTCTATGGACTTTGTTTTAGGACTTCCAAGAACTAAAAATGGGTTTGATTCTATATTTGTTGTCGTAGATCATTTTTCAAAGATGGCACATTTTATTCATTGTCACAAAACGATAATGCATCTTTGATTCTTTGACTTGTTCTTTAGAGAAGTTGTGAGATTGCATGGTATGTCTAGGACCATTATTTCGAATTGGGACGCTAAGTTCTTAAGTTACTTTTGGAAGACCTTACGGGAAAAATCGAACTAAATTGTTATTTTCTACTACTTGTCATCCCCAAACGGATGGTCAAACCAAGTAGTAAATAGAACTTTGTCCATGTTCTTAAGGGCTATCATTAAAAAGAATATTAAAATGTGAGAAGAGTGTTTACCGCATTTGCTTATAATCGCATTGTTCATTCCGCATCAAAGCTTTCACCATTCAAACTTGTTTATGGTTTTAATCCGCTAACCCCATTAGATTTATCACCTTTACCTATTTAAGCATGTTAACTTAGATAGGCGGAGAGAAAGTGGATTTTATGAAATAGTTACATGAGAAAGCGATGCTCAATATTGAACGGCAAGCAGTTAGTACACAACACGGGTTAACAAGCATCATAAGAAGATGGTGTTTGAGCCGGTGATTGGATTTGGGTATGTAGGTCCCAAGGGTGTGAGTAAGGTATAGAAGGGGTTGAATAAACCTTACCAACTTTTCAATTTTAGTCCTTTTGATGATGAGATCTGGGGTGTAGAGCGGGGCATGATGATCCTGCATCTGATAATTTTTCATCATCAAATTCATCAACGGTGAACACATGAATGCGTGTAAAATTTGCTTCCATGATAATAACTCTTGCTAAGAGTGAAAGATTTTGAAAATGCAAGTGTTTAAAACCTTTTGAAAAGATAAAGATCTAGTTCAAGAACTGGTGCGGAAGGCAATAACCAACCAACCACTGATACCACTTATAGGTCCCAAAGGGGTATGAGTAAGGTTTGGGAGGAGGGGTTGAATAAACCTTACCAATTTTTCAATTTTAGTTCTTTTGAAATATTACGAGTTAACTCAAACAATCGTGTCCTTGAGGGACAACTAAGTTTGTTATTCAAATAGAAAGCCACTCAACGGTTCGATAGAGTCATGATAGAATAACTCGATTGTTTAACCCGAACCTTAACTTGGCCGTGTTGATTTTATCGTATCGGAAGACGTAAAACCCTTTGAATTGTTTTAAACTTGTTTTAACACTTGATTTTAGCACCTGGTTATTAATTAGTTGGATAGCAAATAAGTATGAACAAATATAATGTATGTATCGAAAATGTAAATGTCTTTGAAAAATAAATGACACATTTAATTTTTATAGAGGTTCGAAGATGGGGTAATTATTCTAATCCTCTCTTCTCCAACTCCTGGAGGAATCCACTATGTAAAAGATCCTTTACAAAGTGGTCAACATTCTAGAGACACCCTTGGTCACACAAATTGACTTCTCGTCCGACTCGAACTTCTTCACAGGGCATTTTGCCTTGCCACTTGACTCACTTTCTCAAGCTCTTGGATTTGATCACAAAGCCTTCCAATCACTTGATCTTGGTTCGACCTTGAACCTTCCTACAATCCTCCTTGGATAGTAGACCCCTTTTGATTATTCAAAGTTTCCTCTTCAACATTTGAAGTTGTCTTTCCTTCACGACTTGTGTTGGATCGATTTTCTTGAGTTTTAGGCTTAAGGATTTGCTTTAATATGCTTGAGAATATTGCGGGTTAATAGCTTGAATATTGCTTGCTTGTTCGTGGTTCAGGTTGTCAAGGTTAACCTTTTCTCAAAGAATTTCCTAAGTTTTTTATAGTGAACTTTCGAAAATTTGCCCGTTGAAGAGATAGGTGATTTCAAAAGTCACTTGTGTTCGTTGGCTTATCTTTTCTTGGTCCTCAATCTTGAGATGTAGACCCTTCCTCGTATTAAATGAATGTGCAAATTTTCAGGTTCGACACGAGGTGCGGTGCTTTCCATTGGTTTATTCCTTTTTCACGCTTCTGGGATGAGCACTTTAAGACCTGGCAGCATAGAAGTATTACTTATATAAGTAATGTTCTTGACTTCTGTGCAACGGATTCATTTCAGTTAACTCCTCTTGGCTGCTGCCTGTTTCCCCAGGTGACTTGTGGCTGCTCCAATCATTGGATGACTCATCTGTCACTTCAACTTGAGACTTGGCTTCTTGAGTTGACTTGACTGACTCTTCACACAACTGTTCCTCAGCTGATACATTTTCAGTCGAGTTCTTGATCTTCTATCTTGGCCATACTCAGTTGTTCCACACCGGAGTCTTCACTTCTGTCTTTAGTTGGCTTCTTGTATTTCCAGGCGTAGCTGACTTGACTCAGTTTTTCCAGCCCTATCTATTACAATGTAAATTACAAGGAAAAATCTATAAAATAAATTACCCAACAGGGTACATATGCACCCCGAATGATTCCCGGGCCAGCGAAAGTCCAAATTGCAGCCTCGTGGAGATGGTCCATTCCAAGTGCTTGAGCGGATCAATGATAATGCTTACAAAATTGACTTGTCGGACGAGTATAGGATTAATGCTTCTTTTAATGTTGCTGATCTTGGTCCATATGATGCCAGTTTGGATTTGAGGACAAATCCTTCTCAAGATGAGGGGAATTATGAGAATCCATGGACAAAAGACCGGTGACAATGCCCGTTGTTCTGGTGACGAGGGATCGAGCAAGAAAGTTCAAGGAAGCACTCAATGGATTGGTTCAAGTCATTCAAAAGGAGACCGAGAATGTGTTGCGAAGGAGTAAGATGTTAAATCGGTCCGGTTGATTCGCATCATCAAGGTCCAAGAGTCCACCTTAGATTGAGCAAGTGAAGGATGCCATGAATAAAAGTCATTTTGCGTCTGGAAGACTTTGTAATCAAGCTCTCAATAGTGTCTTGTATTCGTCTATCTTAGTTAGTCATAGTTTGATTTGTTTTGAGTTGTTTTGATGTTTTAGAGGCCAAATAAACCTTTAAGGCCGCGTCTTAATTTGATATTTCGAGTTTGGGACGAGCGGGGATCAAAATTGAAGATAAAGTCGAAGAGGGTGCACCATGAGAAGCACGGGTGGGCGTGTAATTAAACACGACCGTGATTGGCCTTGTCATAAGAAGCACATGTGGGTCATGCTTGTTGACATGACCATGTTTGGAGCCATCGTGGCGAACACGACCTGGCCGTGTTCAACAACACGATGCGTGTTACTACGACGTTTTTTTATGAGTTTGTTCAATTTTTATTTTCTTTTGATTTTTAAGTTATTTTCTAGCCAGGTTAGGGTTTTGGATCCCATATAAGGGTGAACACTTGTTCTTTTCCATTAGTTATCAATCAATTCAAATTTTACTCTCAAACTCAGTGTTTTTCCAAGTCTTCAAGATTTACATTTCTTGTTGCAATTATCGACTTATCGAGGCAATAATCTATAATTGCTTGTGGCGTCTTTCGCATACCAAGATTCTTGCTCGCTAAGCAACGGATCAAGGTTATTCCACCATCTTTAACCGAACTAGTAAAGATCTTGGGTTAACAACACATTGTTATTTTGGTGGTATACATGTTCGTTTCTCACGGTCACATCAGGTGGAATCATAATCTCAATTGAAGGAAAGAAAATAATCATAAACATCATCATACAACAACAACAATCACCTAACAATCGAAATCGGACAAAAGAGATGAAGAAATATTATGCTTTGATTAAGCTGCAAAAATAACTTCAATAGGAAGAACCCAAGCAATCCCAAAGATGAATGAAAGAGAAAAATAACAAAAACTAAAGTTTAAAGGTGCTAAGTAATGAAAGTGTACGAAATTATGGATCCCCCAGTGCTATTTATAAGCCTAAAACCCTATACAAGGTGGACGAATCCTAATAGAATAAGAAAATTGAATAAGAAATGAATATTCCAACGGTGCACGCCTGTGTACCGCAGTCGTCATTCTTGCATGTTTCGCACCGGCCGATGCTACCTTCCTTGCGCTAGCGCGCGTGCCTTGCGTGCCCAAGCTTCCTAGCGTGCACATCCCATGGTGTTATAACATGGCGAAGGAACTAATATAAAATCTAATATCCCGGTGGAATTTGTACACATATATTATCAAGAAATATGGCAAATGAAGCTAATATATATAAGGAAAATGGAGAAGCATCCGGCCTGTGGGGAAATACCAAACACTCGAGGTAAAGGGGAAGGGAAAATATCCAAGTACATAGAAGAAATATCCGAAAGTACAAAGCAAGCCCTTACAAAGGTGGGCGTGAGGAAAAACTATCACCGGTCAAGAAGGAGCCACGTCATCTCGTGGTAGCGGCAGACTCCATAGGCTCGGATCCATCACCATCGGATCGTCGGAAGATCCGCGAAAGCCTCAATCTTTCCCTCATCCTCATCTCCAAACACCGCATTCCAAGATGTCGATAAACTCGCTGAAGCCTTCCCACTCTGCCATAGAAATTTCCGACAAGTGGCAAACGGCTCTGTCAAAGTAGACTAAAGACTCCTGCAACAACTCGGTGTGGTACTCCGGAAGTTCTCATAAGCCTCAATCGAGCGGGACCTCTCTTGATCTAACCTATGGGCGCCACCAACAACCAAGAAATACCTCACCGGTCTTCGACTCGTGTTCAAGGCCGGAACTTCACCCACTCGAGCTTATTTGACAACTCAAACATCTTGTCACCATTTTGCATCGCATCATCCTCAAACTCTTCAACTTATCCTGAAGTTGGCGCTTCTCCTCCATGGTCATCTCACCGCAACGGCCCAAAGTCGCGGCAGGTTGAGCCTACATTATATTTTGTACAAGTCTTAGCCACGTGAAGAGACAGAGAGAATGAAGAGTGGAATGTGAAGACTATAGAATCTTACCCGAGCAAGATCGCCGCTAAGATGAGTCTCAATGTCCTTGAAGGACAAAGACCCCAGCGGGACTAGTCATCGGACGATATAGCTCCTCGGGTATAGGCATAGCCAAGGCCGCGAAGCGATGTAGTCTAGTGGGACTAGATCCCCTCACGATGGTTCACTCCATCGAGAGAAGAGAAACTCCGGATCAACACGCATGAGGCATCGGCATCGGACTCCATCCTTTGCCTTTTCTCTCTTGAAGGGCCTCCCGAAGGGCGAGGAGATGGAGTGACATCGAACGCGTGAACTTGAACACCGATCACCCTCCTGGCGAGTGCACCCAACACTATCATGGGGAGAAGGCGCGTCTAGCATCATCATCGTGGTGAGGCACGACCTATCACTTCATGAAGCGGGACACTCGAGATTCTGCGTGGAGACTTCCCCCTTGGATATCTCCTTCTTCTTTGTTTGGAAATTTATTATTAGATTTTGATGATACCATGTAAAACTTTAAAGAGAAATTGGCACCTCAATTTTCTTGTATTTCTATTTGTAATATATAGGGCCGCATGGTGAGTGAAGTCGGCTATGTTGAAGAATACAAGAGTCAAATCAAGATAGAAGTGAAGACCAGTGTGTGTCAAGCGAGTGTAATCAAGATGCAAGGCCTGTTTCGGAAGAAGAGATCGATTGTGGGACAGGCCGAGTAAAGGATGAAGAAGTGATCAGTCAAATCGATTAAAAGCCAAGTCGCGTTGAACCGACGTGGAGTCATTCTAAAGGTTGAGGCGACTCGAAGTTAAAGCCGGTAAAAGCGGTATCAAGTTAAGTCTACTAATATTAATCATTTGCCCCGATTAAGGATATTACTTAAATTAGTAATACGTCCATGTTGCCATGTCTAAAAGTGCTCATCCCGAACGTGCAAATGGAATAAACCAATGGGAAGCATTGAGCTCGTGTCGGGGACACAAAATCTGCGTACATCATTTTATACGAGGAAATGTCACCATCACAAGCTGCAGGTCAAGAAAAGACAAGCCAATGAACAAGAAGTATTATTTGAAAATTGTGTATCTCTTCAACGGACAAATTTTCAAATAAGCACTATAAATAGCTGAGGAAGCAAGTGAGAGAAATGAACCAATTTTCATAGAATTAACAAGCAATTCAAGTAAGCAAACTTGCAAAAATATTCTCAAGCTTTCATAGACATTCCTCAAGCCTAAAATCAAAGAAACTCGATTCAACACATTCAGTGAAGGAAAGAATACTTCATCAAGTTGAGGTGGAAGCACTTTAAAGAACTTAATGGGTCTTACTCTCCAAGGTTGAAGGAGCTGTAGTAAGGTTCAAGGTCGAACCAGAAGATTGGATCTCGTTGGAAGGCTGTGTGATCAATTCCAAGGGTTCGAAAGGGAGCTGAAGTAGCAAGGCAGCTGTCTTGAGAAGAAGCTGAGTCCTAGGAGCAGCCAACTGTGTGATCAAGGCTGACTCAGACTGAGAACTGCTTTGTAACCTGATCATTACTTAGTAGATTCCTCCAAGAGCTGGAGAAGAATGAATTAGAGGAATTACCGCATCATCGAACCATAATAAAATTTGCTTGTTTCATTTTACTTACAACACTTTAATTTCCTCCATATTTCTGATATCTGCTCTTAAATTAATATTGCTAAACCTAACTGATAATAACATTGCTAAAAACAAGTGTTAAAAATAGGTTTAAAACATCAAGGTGATAAGTCTTCCTTGAAGTAACTTTGATGAAGTAAAGCAACCTAGTTGTCCCCCAGACTAGGTTGAATTGAGTCGAGTCTGTTAAAATATTTAAAAGGACTAAATTCGAAAATTTGGAAAGGTTTATTCAACCTCTCCCTTCTAAATCTTACAACTCACCCCTTAGGACCTATAAGTTGTATCGGAGCGGTTGGTTCATTGAGCCTTTGCGCAGTTCTTGAACAAGATCTCAATCTTTTCAAAAGATATAACACTTGTGTTTTCAAAGCTTTTATTTCAAAAGTAAAGTTATTATCATGGAGGCAAATCTAACTCATATTCCCATATTCATTGTGGAAGACTTTGATGATTGGAAAATTCGGATGCGAGCTCATCTATCGGCACGATGAAATGTGGCTAGTGATAAAAGATGGGCCACTGCGGAAATATTAAAGGTCAATACTATCATAAAGAGCACCTCCGAGGTGAAGAAAAAGATGTTGCGGCGTGAGCGGACCATCCATGGTTGAAAAATCATGTTGTGAATGGACGAATGAAGATAGAAAGAGATATAAACTTGACAATGTTGCCAAGGACATCCTCTACAAAACTTTGGACAAGGCTATGTTCAACAAAGTGAAATCATGCAAATCGACCAAAGAAATTTGGGATAAACTAACCCGATTTGTGAAGGATCAACATATCAAAGAGAATAAATTAATCTGTTGTTGTTCAAAAATTTAAAAATTTTAAAATGTTTTGCGGTGAGAGTCTGGATCAGTGGATGCCGGGATTCACGAAATTACAAATGAGCTTTCGGCTCTTGTGAAAGAGTACACCGAAAGGAGATGTGCATGAAGATCTTAAGAGCCCTCGTAGGGGCTGAGTGGGAAATGAAGGTCATGGCCCTGAGACATTCCATGGACCTCTCCAAAACATCAAATCATGAGTTGTTCTCGGATCTCAAAGTTTATGAATTTGAGTTGAGAAGAAAAAGAAAAGAAAGCTTCGGCCAAGAGCAGAGCGTAGTTGTGCCCAAGCAGTGCATTGTTGGCGATGAAGGGAAGAAAGCTCGACCAAAGAAACAATTGACCAAGAAGAAATCGCTCTCATGGTAAAAGGTTCAATAAGTTCTTCAATAAGAACTATAAAAGAAACAATGGTGAAACTCCGAGAAGACATTTAGCACCTTCCAAAGCAAGGGAGACGGACCACCCAAAAGAGTTGAACATCAAAGAGCCGACTATTTGTTAGGAAATTTATTGTTAAGATTTTGATGATACTATGTAAAACTTAGAATAGGAAGTTGGGACCCCATTTCCTTGTATTTCTATTTTGTAATAGATAGAATCGCATGAGTGAGTGAAGTCGACTATGTCAAAGAATGCAAGAAGTCAATCAAGATCAAGTGAAGACCAGTGTGTGTCGGCCAGAATATGGTCAAAATGGAAGGCACTGAGACTCTAAAGGAGATCCAACTGAGGAATAGCTGAGTAAAGGTTGAAGAAGTGTCAGTCAAGTTAGTAAAGAGCCAAGTCTACCAGTTGAACTGATAGTTGAGTCTTTCATGAAAGGATGAAGCAGACTCAAGTCAAAGGGGTAAAAGCAGCATTCAAGTCAAATCGACTGACATTAATCCGTTGGAAGGAAGTCAAGAATATTACTCAATATAGTAATAAGTCCAAGCTGCTCTGTCTTAAAGTGTTTGTCCCAGAAATATGCAAAAGGAATAAACGAATGAGAATCACTCTTAAGCTTGTGTCGGGGACACGAAAAGTCATAGAGCTATTTAATATGAGGAAGGGTCAACATCACAATCTTTGCCAGGCCAAGAAACGACAAGCCAACTAACAAGAAAGTGTTATTTGAAAATAACCTATCTCTTCAACGGGCAAATTTTAAAATGAACACTATAAAAAAGCGGAAGAAGCATTTGAGAAAAGGAAACCGATCTAATAAGCGGTTTCAAGCAAGCAAAACCTGCAAACATTCTCAAGCTTATCAAGAAAATCCTCAAACCTAAAACTCGAAGGAACTCGATCCAACACATGGTGTGAAGGAAAGAATACTTCAACCAGTTGAAGAGGAAAAGTTTTAAGAAGAAAAAGGGGTCTACTCTCCAAGTTTGAAGGAGGCTGCATGGGTTCAAGGTCGAACTAGAAGTTTCGAGCTCGTTGAAAGGCTATGTGATCAATTCCAAGAGTTTGAAGGGAGCTGGAGTAGCAAGACATCTGTCTTGTTAAAAAGCTGAGTCGCAGGAGAAGCCAGCTGTGCGATCAAGGCTGTCTCTAGACTGAAGAACCACTTTGTAACATGATCTGTTACTTAGTGGATTCCTCCAGGAGTTGGAGAAGAGTGTATTAGAGGAATTACCCCATCGTCAAATCACTATGAAATTAGTTTGTGTCATTTACTTACAACACTTTACTTTCTTACATACTTGATAATTGTTGTTAAGTTAAATTGTCAACCCAACTGATAATAACATTGCTAAAAACAAGTGTTATAAAAAACGTGCTTAAAATTAACAAGGGTGTTAAAGCTTCCGCTGTATAAAACCAAATCAACTGAAAAGTTAAGTGTTAGCTGACGCAACTAAGTTATACTATCAACAACTCAATCGAGTCTTTTGAGTGGGTAACTTTGCTAAAGTAAGCCAACCTAGCTGTCACCCAAGGACTTAGCTGATTTGAGTCAACTCTGTTGAAATATTTTAAATGGACTAAAAAGTTAAAATTTGGTAAGGTTTATTCAACCCTCTCCCCCTTCTAAACCTTACACTGCACCTCTTGGGACCTATAAGTGATATCAGAGCGGTTGGTTCATTGAGCCTTCCGCACTAGTTATTGAACTAGATCTCAATCTTTTCAAAAAGATTTAACACTTGTGTTTTCAAAGTCTTTCATCTCAAAGCAAAGTTATTATCATGGAAGCCAATCTAACTCGTATTCCTATGTTCACTCTCGAAGAGTTTGATGACTGGAAGATTCACATGCGAGCTCACCTATCACCCTTACACAATGAAATGTGGCTTGTGATGAGGATGGGCCACTGCAAATATTGAAGGTTAACAACTGCTTTGTGAAAAGAGCACCTACAAAGGTGAAGGAGGATGATAATCTGATGAGAGACTAGACTAGCCATGGTTGAGAAACCTCGCCGTGAATGGAAAAATAAACATAGAAAGAGATACAACCTAGACAATGTTGCCAGAAAATTCTCTATAAGATATTGGACAAAGCTATGTTCAATAAAGTCAAGTATGCAAATCGGCTAAAGAAATGCAGGATAAGCTAACCCGATTTGTGAAGGATCTAAAATGCGGATCAAAGAGAATAAACTAACGATTCTTTGTTTAAAAATTTGAAAATCTTAATCAGCTGGATGCCAGATTCACAGAGATCACTAATGAGATTTCATCTCCTGGGAAAGAGTACACTTAAAATGAGATGTGCATGAAGATTCTAAGAGCCCTCTCAGTTGAATGGGAAATGAAGGTCATGTCCCTAAGACACTTTATGGACCTCTAAAAAACATCAAATCATGAGATGTTCTCAGATCTCAAAGCCTATGAGTTTGAGCTGAGAAGAAAAGAGCAGGAGGAAACAACTGTACCCAAGATAGTTGCACTGATAGCTAGTGAAGGGAAGAAAGCTGAGCCAAATGAGACCATTGACCAGGAGGAAATTGCTCTTATAGTAAAGATGTTCAACAAATTCTTCAACAAGAACTACAAAAGAAACAAGGGTGAGACCTCCAGGAGACATTCAGCACCTTCCAAAGCGAGAGAGGACAGGCCACCCAAGAGAGCTGAACATCAAAGAGCTGACTATTAGAGAGCTGAGAATTAGAGAGCTGAGACAGCTGATCAGAAAGCTGAAAACCTGTATTGGAATTGCAGACAACTAGGAAACTTTACTGTTGACTGTTCCTATCCACCAATCAACAAATACAAAAATGAGGAAGAAAGAAGCGTCTTCAGGGAAAGAAGACAAGAAAAGAAGAAAACCATGTTAGCTGCTGAGACTGCTGAACCAGCTAAGTGTAAAGAGCCAGCAGACTTAGACAACATTGAAGCTGACTACTCAAGTGATACTGAGGAAGAGGCTTTTATCTGCCTCATGGCTAAAGAACAAGATCAAGAAGATGATGTATACTCTAACTCATCTCATTCTGAGTCAAGTGATAGTGACTATGACACACACACTTCATCACCCACAGATCTTTATGATTCATTAGGCAAAATGATGAAAGCTTTTAAGCACATCAAAAAAAAACCACACACTTTTAAATGAGGGAAAGCGACCCGACAAAAGCCAAAACTCACAAAATGGTGACTAAAGAGCTGAGTACTCTAAGTCAAATAGTGATGAAAACACCAAGTGAAGGTAGAATGCTAAGATCTTAGCAAAGTTAGCTTCTCTTTGAAAGAGAAAACCATCTTTAAAATGTAATTGCCTAATTTACAAAAACATTCAAATCATTGGATGAACTAATAATGAGTCAAAAAGAGTGTGGAGACAAGATAGGCATATGGTTCAATTCCTTTGTGCATAGTCAAATTCACAGAGTGATTTTGGAGAAAGGATCTTCAAGCAATGAGGGAATTCAAAAGCCCAAAACACCATATGTTGCACAACAACCACACCAAACACAATCACAATCATACTCGCTTGGATACAAAGGTAAAGGAAAGAATCCGAAGAGTATCTTGAGAAGGCATTGAAAAGAAATTTAGAAAAGTCCATCGGCGACTCCCAAATGAAAAATACTGTGAAAGCTAAATGCAGAGCTACCAAATGCCCCAGATTTCAACAAAGAAATTCATATGAGGGGAATAGTAGAAACTATCCGAACCAAGATGATTGGAATAATAAAGTGAAATATCGGAAAGACCTATGAGATACAAGCCAAATGGCAAAGACCTCAACCTCCTCGGCAAAAGGTCATTCCAAGACAAAAAAGCTATTATCAACACATTTATGCACATATGCACAATACCCATCAAGCACAAAAATTCCACTATTACCCTAAGAAAGTAAATGCTCAAACACATACACAAGTATCTGAGACAAAAGAGACAGTTGTATGATCCTAAAAACCCCCAAGCAATTTGCCAATGTGCATTATGATTATGGAACGATAGATGGCAACCTCTTAGAGTCAGATCTGGCTATAGGTTGGTTGGAGCATCTTATAGCACTAACCCCAGGACCAAGGCAAGTATGGGTACCTAAAAATTAATTTCCTTTATTGCGGTTCAAGGAATAGGCCGAAAAGCGAACCTGGTACATATATAGTAGATGTTCAGGACATATGACGGAAACAAGAGAAATCTGTCAAAATTCAAGGAGATCAAAGATGCAAAAGTCATATTTGGAAGAAATGAAGCTCGGGGAAATCAAAGTACAAGATCCATAAAGAAGAATGGTTTGGAAATCACAAATGTTGCATATGTTGAAGGTCTCAATTTCAATGCAAGCATCAACCAACTATGTGACAAAGGCTACAATGTGGGATTCAAATTAGGAATATGTCGGATCAAGGATCTTTGAATCAAATAAAATAGTGTTGCAAGGAACAACACAAAAGAATATGTATGTAGTGGATTGGTCAATTTGCTACATTAAGCACATGTTTGCTAGCGAAGAGTACAAGCCGAATCCGGTTGGTTGTGGCACAATAAATAAAAGTCACCTAAACTTCAAGACAATCAACAAGCTTGCAAGGAGTCATTTTGTGGTAGGATTGCGACTCGAAAGTATACAAGAAAGAAAGTACATGTGATGCATGCCGGATAAGGCAAAGCAAATCAAATCATCTTTCAAGGATAAGCCAAGTCCTTCTTCGACAAAGATATTACATCATTTACATATGGACTTATTTGGTCCCCTGATCCGGCTAGAATCGGTGGAAAGAAATACACCTTAGTGGTGGGGATGATTACTCGGGATATACATGGACAATGTTCATGTGTATAAAGAATGAAACACTACAGAGATTCCTCCGGTGATGAGAAGAGTTCAAAATGAGAAGAGCCAAACTATTATAAAGATAAGATCGATAGACGAACCGAGTTTGTCAATGGGATTATAACTTCGATGTTATGTTGAAAATGGTATTGCTCATGAGTTTTCAGCTGCTAGAACTTCACAACAGAATGGAGTAGCTGAAATAAGGAACATAACTCTCAAGGAAGCTGCTAGGACAATGTTAGCTGAAGTTGGATTGCCTGAGAGATTTTGGGATGAAGCCATAAATACCGTCTTTATGCTATACTCGTAATAGATGCATGATCAACGAGGCAATTGACTAAGACTCTATGAGATTTGGACGGGGAGAAAGCCAAATGTTGGATATTTTAAGATATTTGGATGTAAGTGTTTCATCCACAACAATGGCAAGGATAATTTGAAGGCTTTTGATGCTAAAGCTAATGAAGGTATCTTTTTGGGATACTCAGGTTTGAGTAAAGCCCTATAGAGTGTTAAACAAGAGGATTATTATTCTGAAAGAGTGTATCCATGTGGTGTTTGATGAGCGAAATGCAAATAGAAAAGACATTGATGAGTTAGGCGATAAAGGATCGACCAACTATGCGAGAAGAGTCCTTATGTTGATGCGGATGTGAGAGCACACAACCACGAAGATGAGAGATAGTTGAATCTCAAAGGCAGTGGAAGATGCAACTAAATGATGATGAAGAAGGCTGTTTAAGACAACTTAGGCTGCAAGACGGTTGAATCTAGCATACTTACTCCAACCATATGTGAGATGGCCGAGAGACCATCCACCACGAGTTAATTATTGGAGATGTAAGAGATGGTATAAGGAGCAGGATCCATAGCAACATGAAGCTATGTTCACTTGTTTCATTTCCCAAATAGAGCCTAAAGATGTGTCTCAAGCATTGGATGACACACATTGGATTCAGGATATGCAAGAAGAGCTGAATCTGTTTGAGAGAAACAAAGTATGGGAATTAGTTCAAGCCAACCCACCAAAATATTATTATACTAAGTGGGTATTCAGGAACAAGATGAATGAGAAAGGATCTGTTGAGAAATAAAGCAAGATTGGTAGCCAAAGGGTATTGCCAAGAGGAAGGTATAGATTTTGATGAAATTTTTGCTCATGTTGCAAGATTAGAAGCAATAAGGATGTTTCTTCCTTATCTGCATACAAGAACTTCTTTGTATATCAAATGGATGTGAAGAGCGCACTTGAATGAATGGACGGTTAGAGAGGAAGAAGTCTATGTTGAACAACCTCCAGGTTTTGAGCAGAAAACTATTGGAGATAAGGTCTACAAGCTCAAAAAGGCATTGTATGGATTGAAACAAGCACCAAGAGCATGGTATGACACATTGTCTCAGTTTCTAATTGACAATAGATTCACAAAAGGAAGAGTTGACAGAACACTCTTCAGGATTCAAGATGGAGAGAGTATATTGCTTGTTCAAATATATGTGGATGATATCATCTTTGGATCCACAAACAAAGAGTTGTGTGATAAGTTCTCAAACCTCATGCAATGGAAGTTTGAAATGAGCATGATGGGAGAAGCTGACTTTCTTCTTAGGACTTCAAGTCAAACAATTGAAGGATGGAACCTTCATAAATCAAACCAAATATACCATAGATTTAATGAAGAAATTTGGTATGTAAGAAAAGTCATTAGTGAAAATTCCTATGAACAATTCAATCAAGATGGATATGGATGAAGATGGTAAAATTGTTGATCAAACTAGGTATAAAGCCCTTATTAGATCATTTCTCTATTTAACGGCGGGCGGCCGGGACGAAACCTTGATGTAGGTGTATGTGTTAGATTTCAATCTGCACCAAAAGACAGTCACATGACTACAACTAAGAGAATCCTAAGGTATTTGAAGGGATGCCAGAAGTTGGCTTATGGTATCCAAAGGAATGAGGATTAAAGCTAGTGGATTACTCGGACTCGGTATCTTTAGATGTAGAGTGGATGAAAAAAGCACTTGAGTCTTGTCAAATGCTTGAAAATAGATTGATTTCTTAGTTTAGCAAGAAATAAAATTCAATTGCTACATCCACAAGCTGAAGTAGTATACATAGGCGACAAAATTGTGCCCAAGTTCTCTGGATGAGACAACGGTGAGAAGACTATAACATAGAAGAAAAGAGAAATTCCAATTATGTGTGATAACATTAGTGCTATGCGACACTCGGAATCTAGTATTGCACTCAAGAACAAAGCACATTGATGTTAAATATCATTTTATAAGAGATCATGTGAAAAGAAAGACATCACCTTGGAATATATCTCAACACGATGAGTAGTTAGGTGACATATTCACTAAACCTCTGTCACGAATCGAGATTTGAAAAGCAATAATGAGCTAGGATTAATTGGCTGAGTTAGGACACTCGAAGACTCAATCGTGAGACAAAAAGAAGAGATAAAGAAAAATAAGCAAGTTTCACATTTTAGCCAAGTGAAACAACAAGACGGAAAATCGGTTGTATCGAGTTAGCTAATGATTGAAGTAAACTCATGAGAAGAGAGAAGCGAGTTAAGTCACTTTTGGAAGATAATGAAGTTATTTATGAGCTAAGTGACAAAATGCGATCATTTTTACGCAGCGGAAATGTTTTTAATGAAGTTGGAGAAGAGTGGATTAGAGGAATTACCCGTCCCCGAACCACTATAAAATTTGCTTGTGTCGTTTACTTACAACACTTTACGTTCTTGCATACTTTTATAATTATTATTAAGTTAAATTGTCAAGCGGTGATAATAACATTGCTAAAAACAAGTGTTAAAAACGTGCTTAAAATTAACAAGGGTGTTAAGTCTTAGATGTATAAAACCAAATCAATCGAAAAGTTAAGTGTTATTGAAGCAGCTAAGTTTACTATCAACAGCTCAGTCGAGTGCGTTGAGTGGGTAACTTTCTTGAAGTAAGTAACCTAGTTGTCCCCATGAACTTAGCTGATTTGAGTCAACTTTGTTGAAATATTTTAAAAGGACTAAAAAGTGAAAAATTGGTAAGATTTATGCAACCCCTTCTAAACACTACACCCCTTAGGACCTACACTATTATAGAGTGATAATCGGAGAGTTGAAGAATCCGACATACAGAGCCGAAAACTGTGTTGGACCTGAGACAACCAGGATACTTTGTTTTTGACTATTCCTATCCACCGGTTAACAAATACGAGAAATGAAGAGGATAGAAGAGTCTTGAAAGATGAGAGAAGAAAAAGAAAGAAAGTCATGTTTGTTGAGATCAGAACAAGCTAAGTCTGAAAGAGGCCTTGATCTCGCATCATGGCCAAAGAACAAGATCAAGAATATGAGGTACACTCTAAATCATCTCATTAAGATTCAAGTGATAGTGATAGTGACACAAACACTTCCTCACCCACTGATCTTTATGATTCATTAGGCAAAATGATGAAAGACTTTGAACACATTAAAACCTCACACACACACACACATTTAAATGTGGAAAACAACCAGCTAAAATAAAAACTCATATTGACTAAAGAGTAGTACTCTAAAATATCGATGAGAATACAAAGTTGAAGGTGAAATTCCAAGATCAAACGAGTTAGCGACTCTTTTTGAAAAGAGAGAGAAATATCTTAAAAATGTGATTACCTTATTTACAAAGGCATCCAAATCATTGGATGAACTAATAATGAGCGAAAAGAATGTCGAGACAAGACAAGCATATGATTCAATTCCTTTGTGCATGCCAAGCTCCTAGAAGTGATTAGGAGAAAGGATCCTCAAGCGATAGGGAGTCAAAAACCTAAAACACCATATATTGCACCAACACCCACACTAAAAACACAATCACAATCATATTGGCCTTGGATATATGGGCAAAGGAAAGAAGCTTGATAGAGTATCTTTGAAAGGACACTGAAAAGAAATTTAGAAAAGTCCATCGTGAAAACTCAAGCAGAAAATACTTTGTGAAAGATAAAAAGAGCTACCAAAAACCCGGAGATTTCGGCAAAAGAAATACATATGATGGAAATGGTAGAACTATCCAAACTAAGATGATTGGAACAACCAAGTAAGCAAAGACCTATGGGATACAAGCCAAAATGGCAAAGACCTCAACCTCGGCAAAGGTCATTCCCAAGGCAAAAGAGATATTATCAAAGACACTTATGTGCATAGGAACAACACCCATCAAGCACAAAAAACAAGGAACAAGGCAAAAAAAAATGTATCTAGTGCATTGGTCAACTGCTACACCAAACACATGTCTACTTGGAAGTCACGAGGTTGTGGCACAAGAAGTAGTCATCTAAACTTCAAGACAATCAACAAGCTTGCAAGAGTCATCTTGTGGAAGGATTATCTGACTCAGTATACAAAAAATAAAGCATTTGTGATGTATGCGAGATAGGAAAGCAAATCAAGTCATCCTTGAGGATAAGCCAAGTCCTTCTTCAACAAGGATACTACATTTATTGCATATGGACTTATTTGGTCTGTTGGGCAGCTAGCATCGAGTGGAAAGAAATACACCTTAGTGGTGGTGTATCATTATTCAAGATATACATGGACAATTTTCACGTGTAAAAGAAGAAGGAAACACTGCAAAAATTGCCTCAACTAATGAGAAGAGTTCAAAATGAGAAGAGTTAAACCATTATGAAGATAAGATTTGGCGGGGAATGTAACTGAGTTTGTCAATGGGATTATAACTTAGTATTGTGTTGAAAATGGTATTGCTCATGAGTTGTCCCATTACTAGAACTTCTGTGAGAATGGAGTAGGTGAAAGAAGGAGCAGAACTCTCAAAAGGAAAGTTTGCTAGGACAATGTTAGGCTGAAGTTGGATTGCTGAGATTTTGGGTTTGAAGTCATAAATACGCATGTTATACTCGTAATGGATGTATGATCAACGAGGCAATTGACTAAGCTCTCCTATGAGATTTGGACAAGGAGAAAGGCAAATATTGGATATTTCAATATATTTGGATGTAAGTGTTTCATCCACAACAAACGGGCAAGGAAAACTTGAAGGTTTTTGATGTTAAAAGCGATAAAAGGTATCTTTACGGGATACTGGTTTGAAAGTAAAGCTTATAGAGTGTGAAACAAAGAG